>SNQJ01S0078563.1:0-27460 GCA_010110895.2 Picea sitchensis
GGCAAGGAATCCTAGGCTAGGCTGAGGTTACAGGGAAGATAGCACATACACATTCACCAGGAAGAAGTTCTCCCAGGAATCTCCCACGCTCACTGCCCACAGACCCCCATTCCCCACATGCTTGTTCCACCCCAGGAGAGTGCACCTTCTCTGTCACCTAGACAGTCCTTCGGCTACGAGTCTCCCTTACCTTGGGTTACAGGAACAGGCCGGACCGGAATTCTCTGGGCTCCATGGCAGCTACAGGGTTCCTTCCAGGAGTCCTCTTCTCCCTCTCTGCACTCCCTCACCTGGAGGAGTTGCTCACAGGCCAACAAGCCTCACGCAGTCCAGTACTGCACAGTCCCAACAATCCACAGGAAACACAGACAAATGCTTCCAAAAACGGCTCGGCAATCACAGGATGATCTCACGGTGATGATTTCGGAGCAGGCTTCACGCACGGGCTAGCTCAGTTTTCCCATACAATTACAGGATGCTTCCACTCGAGTCCAGCACAGGGAATTCTGGTTCAGGGAATGCGCTCTCGGGATTGTCTGGAACGGGCGCAATACTCACATCTCTCGATAGGGTAAACACGGTTTTCCTCAGGCAAAAACAGCTTACGGGTTCAGAGATGAATCAGGATATCTGGCAGAGGTCCTACTGGTTCCACACACAGAGATTCGGTTCAGAATGGAGGAGCCCCCCCACCCACGGTTCAGTTCACAGCTTATATTTGCATGCACCAGGGTTGACACTTGTCACTCTGGTAACTGCATGCGTTCCATCCGTACGCCTTTCTCCCAACACTTGGGGAATCACGGGTCCTAAAAAGGACTTAGGATAAAATAATGTGCACATGGATTTTTAGGAACAATAATAAAATATTATTCCAGGCCTAAGCCCCCTAGGCTTAGCCCCTAGGCTCCTTACTCAACCCTTTTCCCACCTTTCATCCCCTTGATCCCTTGCCCACTCTGTGGACGCTCAGTCCCCCATCACTCTTTCATCGTGGTCGGTCTGTACTGGCGGTATTTATATTTTATTAATTGACCTGCATACATACAAGTACATCAACAGGCTCCTAGCCTTCAACACTTAGGCTCCCTGGCCTAACAAAACACATAAGCCTACAACTTATACAAAACTTGGCTCACCAGCCTATAGAACGTATTTACAATTCTTTGCATATAACATGATCTGTAACGGGGCTCGGGCTTGGGGACACTACAGAAACAAAATTTCATCAAATTCAAGAACTGGGAATCCTTGTTCACCATCTTTTATCCCACTTGTTAGTTCACTATCTCTCAATGTCTACGACCAACTGCATCAATCATCAATGGTCATAACATGAGTTTATTCATTGCCCCAAATTACCTTTTTATAATCAATCAATCACCTTAATCACAATAAGTTATGATTACAATGTCAATGTGATTAGAAATATAAGAGATCCTTGAAATTGTATTTCATTCTTAATATAATTATTTATGGCATTGCTATTTATGAAGGATTATCAATAAAACTTCATTCTTCTTGTTGTTGAAGGAACTTTGAATGATAGGATCTTCATAGTTCTCAAATTTTGGTTGTATGTTCTCATCCTTGTTTTTATTCAATTTGATTCATCTCCAAGTGTTTGTTGAAAATATTCATGTTGACACTCAGTCATTTAACAATTTTCTTCTTGAACAATTTTTGTCTTCATCAACTCTTTCGCTATCATTTCCTTCAATCAAATTTTTTTAATGAAGCTGATATTTATTCAATTAATGCCCTCAATCCTTTTTCCTTTTTTTTTTCCAAATAAGAAAATTCTACATTACTTAGAACAACTCACCTAACCTTTATTTCGAATTCTATTTGGTGCAAGAAGGAAATTTTTGTTTTCAATTTTAGTTTTGGAACATCATACTGGTAAACATCTTGAGATTCCTTTGTAATGTCCCCATTACTGACAACTCCATAAAATTCGCTATGATACCACTTTGTAACGTCCCCATTATTAGGGACTCAACAAAAATTTGCTCTGTAACATTTCCAGCCCTGAGTTGGCCTTGCCACATAGAATTATAAATTATGATATCATTACATTAAATAATGAATTCTGCAGCTAAACAGAGTTAAGAGGAATTAATAATGGCATGCATGCAACAATAACAATTCATATATATATAGAATTTAACAACACAGATTTCATGACAGAAAATCATAATTGCACAGACACAGTAATTGAAATAAGAACATGAATGACACTTATCTTAGGAAATAAACACCAATTGCATGTATACCTTCCATGTTCCTCCCAGCCTTAGACCGCACTGCTCATAACTCTCAATAATGGGTCACCCCCGAGCTGGGGCTAAATTCCACCAGGGTAACGGTTTTCTAACCCAAGCTAAGGTCTCTTTAACAACATATAAACTCAGACACATGTGCCTAATCAAGCTAACAACCCATAGTCTTGCATTCCCCACATGCATGTCCCACCCCAAGAAGTGTGCCCCTTCTCTACTCAACAGTCCTTCGGCTTCCCCACTTCCCTTCTGAGGCTTCAACAATCGGCCGGACACAAAGTCTTAGAGCCCTGTAGTTGCAATTTGGCACCTTGGGAAATCAATTCCCAATAGTTCTCTCACCTAGAGAGAACTCTCATGAGCCTGACAACCCACTTCTTCTGCTCCACAGGCCTAACAACCCACTTCTACAATCCAACGGGTTTGACAACCTGCTTCTTCAATACATCTCCTAAGCTAACCAGTACAAGAACATGTTCCTCGTTATAGTCATGTACCGTCTGGTATGATTCACAACTCCTTTGTGAAGAAAATATCTCGAAAAAATAATCATCCCCCCTCGCACTATGCTCCCAAATATATATGTGTGTGTGTGTGTGTGTGTGTGTGTGTGTGTGTGTGTGTGTGTGTGTCTTTTAAGACACTTGGAACCCAAGGGACTCCCTTGTCCCTACTTTAGAACTTAGGATATATTAATTTCCGCTACTTTATATTTTTAAGGAATACTAATATAATATTCCATTGGGATTAAGCCCCCTAGCTTAGCCACTTTCCTATACTCTTATCCCCCCTTTCCATTCCTGGTGGAGTTTATCCCCCCATACTCATTTTTGGGTCGGTCTGCAACAATGATGTACTTTATTAATAATATGAGTGTTTTCATATTACAAAAATAGGCTCACTGGCCTTTAGCATCTAGGCTCTCTGGCCTAATAACCGCATAGGAACCCTAGCCCAAAATATCCTGGCTCATCAGTCTATATGTTCATTTACATTTATATGTACAACTGGAGTTCGGCCTAGGAGTATTACATTCCCCTCCCCCTTATTTATGCACTATCCTCAGTGCAGTATATACACATATACAATCAAAACTTTAATAGTTTTGAAAAAGATGTGGATACTCTGCCTGCATAGCCTCTTCATGCTCCCAAGTTGCATCCTCAAGGTCGTACCAGGTCCATTGGACCTTTACTAGCCCTATGGTTCAATTTCGAAGCGACTTGATCTTTCGATCCAATATGCACACCGGATGCACTTGAAAGTCACCTTCTTGCTCCACCTGAATCACATTCAATCAATGACATGATTAGCATCAGGTACGTACCTTTTAATCAATGAAACATGGAATACATTATGAATACACATTGATGCAGGTAAATCAAGCATGTATGCTATAGGCCCAATCCTTTCTAGGATTTCAAATGGCCCACAATAACGAGTTGTCAGTTTTGAACAATTTCCCAATTTCAGGGAACTTCTCTTGGCATTTACTTTTAATAACACATAGTCACCCACTTTAAATTCCTTGTGGGTTCTGTCTCTATCACCATATCTTTTCTGCTTGTCCTAGGAAGCTTTTAATTTTTATTTTATTTTCATCATTTGTTCTTCCATTTCCCTAAGTAATTCATGCCCAACCACTGTTTTTTCCGTGGGGCTGTCTAAACTTATCGGTGTGTTGCACTTTCGGCCATACATGGATTCAAATGGGCTCATCTTTAAGGATGCTTGATACCCATTGTTATAAGCAAATTCCACCAAATGAAATAAATCCTCCCATTTTGATGGTTTATCCATTACATACATCCTCAACATATCTTCAATCACTTGATTTACTCTCTTTGTTTTCCCATCCAACTCTGGATCATAGGTCGTGCTAAAGTTCAGATTGGTTCCAAATCCTTTGAATAACCCTTTCCAAAAATTTGAGGTAAATTTTGGGTCTCTGTCAGTCACAATGGTCTTGGGTATACCATGAAGTCAAGTAATTTCCCTTATATAAATATCAACAATGTTGATTGCCTTGTGAGTGAGCTTTACTGGAATAAAGTGGGTAACTTTAGTAAGCTTGTCCACCACCACCATGATGGAATCATGTTGCTTGGTTGTTCTGGGTAGCTTGGTGATGAAATCCATTGTTACAACTTCCCACTTCCACTCAAGAATGGATAATGGTTGTAGCAGACTAGTTGGGTGTTTGTACTCATCCTTGACTTTTTGACATTCCAAACACTTGGCAATAAAATTTGCAACATCTTTTCATCCCCGACCAATAATATTGGCTCTTGACAGCTGTAATAGTTTTCTGGTAACCTGGGTGCCCAGCATAAGGCACATTATGCATTTCCTTCAATATCATATCTTTCAATTCTTGAGAATTTGGCACATAAATTATGCCCCCGTAGATGAGAATTTCATCTTTTTCTAGCTTATATTCTTCAATTTTATGTTGCAAAATACATTGTTACAATTTTGTCTTTATTTCGATGTACGTAAATATGACTTTGCAGCCTCTAATATTTTGTCTTTCAAATCTGATTGGTACATGCTAATGGTTGTAACATGCATCTCGTGCACCCTCTTACTGAGTGCATCAACCACCCTGTTCTCTTTACCTTTGATATGTTTTATATGAAATTTGTATTCACTGAAGAAATCTAACCACCTGCTTGGTCTGGGATTTAGAGTTGGTTGTCCAAACAAGTATTTCATACCACTATGGTCTGTCCTTAACTCAAATTTTTTTCCCATGAGGTAGTGCCTCCACATCTTCAAGGCATGCACTATGGCTTCCAACTCCAAATCATGAGTAGCATAGTTCCTTTAATTCTCCTTCAACTTCTTTGATTCATAGCATACTACATACCCATTATGACTAAGGACTCCATCTAGTCCTTCTTTACATGCATCAATGCATACAATGAAATTTTCATTTGGATCAACAATCCTTAATATTGGAGCACATGTTAATAATTGTTTTAAGTGTTGGAAACTCCTTTCACAATCCGATATCCACTCGAACTTCACACCTTTATTTTGTAACGAAGTAATTGGGTGTGCAATCTTTGATAATCCTTCAATAAATATCCTATAATAGCCTGCAAGGCCCATGAATGATCTCACCTCCGAGAAATTCCTTGGTGTTGGCCATTCTTCAATAGCCCTTACTTTTCTGGATCCAATACTATCCCTCCCTTTGAAAGGATATGGCCCAAATAATGAATTTGCTTCCAGTAGAATAAACACTTTCTCAATTTAGCATTAAATTTATGCTCCCTCAATAATTGTAACACCATTATTAAGTGTTTTTCATGCTCTTCCTCGGACTTAGAATATATCAAAATATCATCCAAGAAGATAATGACGAACTTATCCAAGTAATTTCTGAATATATCATTCAAGAGACACATGAAGACATCTGGTGCATTTGAAAACCCAAATGGCACCACTGTGAACTCATAATGGCCATACCTTGTTCTATAGGCAGTCTTGTTGATGTTTTCTTCTCTAATTCGTACCTGATGATAGCTTGACCTGAGATCAATCTTTGAGAATATTTTTTCATATTTCAGCTGATCATAGAGGTCATATATCCTTGGCAAATGATACTTGTTCTTCACAATTACCTTATTCAACTTCCTGAAGTCTATGCAAAGTCTCAAAGTTCCATCCTTTTTCTTCACAAATAATATTGGGGCACCCCAAGGTGACACACTTGGGCGTATGTACCCCCTTTTCAGAATCTCTTCCAATTGCATTTGCAATTCCTTTAGCTCTAGTGTACTCATCCTATAATGAGTCTTAGATATTGGAGCTGCTCCCGACACCAGATTGATGAAGAAATCAATATCTTTGTTGGGTGACAATCCTAGTATTTCCTTGAATACATCGTCAAACTCTTTTAGGATTGCATAATCTTCAATATTTTCTACCTTATATTAAGGTATCTCTTCCATTTTTTCTACAAATATTTGACACCCTTTCCTGTAACTCTTCTTCAGTTGAAAGGTTGAAATTTATCTGAGGGTTACTCCTCTGGGAATTCCTTACACTATCCTTAAATTTCCTTTCTCATCTAAGCAAGTAAATGCTTTATTATAATATTCTAGGAAAACATGATGTTGGTCTAACCAATCCATACCAATTAGGCAGTCATAGGAACCTAAAGGTATGATGTTCAATTCTACTTGGTGCTCAATCCATTCACGCCCATTAGGCATACCTTAACCATCTCAATAATTTTCCTTTTAGCTCTTATGGCTAGCTGCACCAACCAAGATGCTCCAAGCTTTCTTCTTGGCAAATGAAATCTTTCCACTCTCTTAGGATCTAGATAATTATGAATAGCTCCTGAATAAATTAGGATAGCAATGGGTTGGTTGTTAATCTTACCTTTCACTTCAACCAGATGCGGCTGGAAATTAGCTTGCTTGTTATCCAAGGTTGTGTATATCCTAGGTACATTTCTTCCCATTTCCCCCATTATATCAGCCTGTTGTACATTGTGAACAATCCTCACTTTTTCAACTCTATGAGGAGAATCTCGGTACATATGATTCCCCTTACAACCCCAACATTGGATAGGTGGTTGCCTTGGTCTTTGCCCCATTTTTTCGTTCATTCTGGGTTCTTTAGAAACTATATGTCCCTGAGTATTATTTCTGAGGAACGATGGCTTAATCCCCCTCTTTTTCTGGTCCTTCATACTTTTATTTTTGTCTTCCCACGTCCTTTGGAAAGTTGGTCTTCTTTTATCTTGATCATAAAGGAATTTATCTCTCCTTATAGTTTCCTCTAGTGTCTTGGGATCATCATATTGTATCTTATCACTGGTAAAAGATGGCATCCCACTCAGATACCTTTGAATCTTAACTTGTTCATCCTTGATGAAAGAAACATATTTCAACAGCTTTAAAAACCTTCTCTCAAATTCATCTATGGTCATATTATCAAGCTTGAGTTCAAAGAACTCCTTCATTTTCTTATCATAATATTAGTTAGTCAATCATTTCTTTTGGAAATGCGTCTTGAATGTTGATTTTTCAGTAGTCTAAGCTCAAGCATGAATTTCATTCCAATTTTAGCATTTTACTTGAAACATAGACAATTGCAATTACACCATAAACAATTTGTTGCAGTAACCAAGATCACAAGAAGAAATACCATGCACAAGTACACAAGAAGTATCCTGGGAAACCCTTCTCAACAAGGGAAGAAAACCCAACCAATTATTTGCTATATTCTTCAAGAGAAATACCTCCCACACCATAAACCTAGCACACAAAAGGGTTCTCACAAAACCTAGAAAGCTATCACCCAAGAGAGGTGTGCACTTCAGCCCTAGAACTTGTACTTGCTAAAATTTCCAAAATCACACTTGTGTTGTGTTTCCTCAATGGGGAAATCACCTTTATTTATATTAGACTAGACACATCAAAAGCAGTGTCTATTGGCACAACAGGGTCGACCTCAATAACTCAAAATATAATTAATAATTACCATATTAATTATCTTTTACATTAATTATCTTTCACTTTATGGTGGGGTCGACCTGTACCCTTTACATCACAATTAGGGTTATGGGTAATTCTGACTCTTAGACAATATAGCAAGGGATTTCATACACCCACTAGTGCTCAGCCACTAGGGGCACGTCCACCTGTGCTCAACCATAGGGACGTCCAAGTCTCTATCTCACTGTGTCTCATAGGAGAATCATCAGAATACACATTTACTAGTGCCCAACCACTAGGATCACATCCACCTGTGCTCAACCATGGGAACGTCCTACTCAACAGATCTCTATCTCACTACGTCTCACAGGAGAATCATCTGGAGTATCACATTATCGCAACTCTCTACACAGAGGAGAACATTAAACCCATCGCATGGGCTCCTTCACCCCTCACAAGGGTACACATCGTTTCATCTCAAACGATACACCCATCTCATGGGCATCTTCCCTTCTCAGGGACGCACAACATTCCATCTCCATCTTAGAGAGAAGGACACACCTAGATCATGGGCATCTTCCCTACACAGGGGCACACAACGTTCATTCTCTGTCTCAGAGAGGAACAACACACCCATCTCATGGGCACACCCAACTCATGGGTTGTCTCTCATGTCGACTCACTCAGTATGTGTCCTGGAGGATGTCTCACGCAGTTGTAATCATCAACACTCCCTCTCAGCTAGGGAGGCATTCTCCATCAGGCCAAGTCTCACACAAAGTACTCAAACTTTGTCTTGGTTGTAGTCATCAACACTCCCTCTCAGCTAGGGAGGTATTCTCCATCAGGCCAAGTCTCTCACAAAAGTACTCAAACTTCGTCTTGGCAATAATTATCAGCACTCCCTCTCAGCTAGGGAGGTATTCTCCACTAGGCCAAGTCTCTCACGAAAGTACTCAAACTTTGTCTTGGAAAGTGATTTGGTGAAGATATATGCGATATTCTCATGGGTAGGAAGGTATTGCACGTTTATTGTTTTCCTCTGCACCATATCATTGATATAGTGATATTTTATCTCAATGTGTTTTGATCTATCATGAAACACATGGTTCTCAGAGAGCTTCACACAACTCTGCTTATCACAATGGATAGTGGTAGGATTCATCTCATGATCAAATAAATCTGTCAAAAGTTTGTGAAGCCACACTGCTTCATGGACTGCCACACTCAATGCTATATAACCTACCTCTACGGTACTCAAGACCATAGAGCTATGTTTCCTGCTGCACCAGGAAACCATGGTAGACCCCAAGGTAAAGAAACAACCAGAGGTGTTCTTCCAGTCCACTGCGCTCCCTGCCTAATCTGCATCGGCATATCCTTATAAACTCAAGTTTACACTGGAGGCATATCTCATGCCATATCCAACTGTGCCTCGTAGGTATCTCAATACATGTTTCGTTGTTATCCAGTGAGTTTGTCTCGATTGACTCATGAACTGACTAAGCACATTCACTGCATAGAATATATCAGGTCTGGTGTTAACCAGATACATCAATGGTCCTCTCAGCTACAGATCAATATTTCCTGAATAAGTAGGAACTTCATATATTTTCTTCAACTCCATCACCATTGGTGTAGGCATGGATTTGCACTCTGTCATACCGAATTTCTTCAATATCTCCACTATATATTTTCCTTGACTCAAGAAAATCTCATCAGTTCTCTATCATACTTCTAGTCTCAAGAAGTATTGCATCATACCCAGATCCTTCATATCGAAGTCAAAAGTCAATGCTTGCTTGTATTCAACAATAAGTCTTTATGAACTAGTAAGGAATAAATCATTCACATACAAGACCAAGATCAGGCACTCGTCACCAACAATATGATAATATAGGTTTGGATCATCAACACTCTTGCTCAGGTCCAAACTCATCAAGAATCCATCCATCTTATCCTACTAAACACGGTGTGCTTACTTTAGTCCATACATGGCTTTCTTCAACCTCTACACATGAGATTTCTCGTTGTTTATCACAAATCCCTTTAGCTTCTTGATATAACATTCTTCCTCAATCTCACCATTGAGAAAGGTTGTCTTTACATCCATATGATGTAGTTTCCAACTCATGGATGATAGTATAGATGGAAGTATATCGGGCTATTGGATCAAATGTCTCATCATAGACAACTCCCTCTATTTGTGGGAATCTTCTAGCTACAAATCTCGCTTTGTATTTCTCGACACTCCCATTAGCTGCATGTTTGATCTTACAGATCCACTTGGAATTCACTACAAACTTCCCTTCTGGTCTTGGAACAATATCCCATACATCATTCTTCAATATAGACTGATATTCTTCTGTCATGGCATATTTCCATACTTGCTCACTTGTAGCTTCTCCATGACAAGAAGGCTCAAAATCAATTATGTGTCTCACGGCTAAAAGGTAGCTTGAAAATATCTTTGGTATCTTTCTTTCTGGGTATGTTCCTTGAGGGGATACATGTCCATCTGCCTCTTGCAGAGTTTGTCGAGCCCATACATGCCTTTTATGTCCTACTGCAACATCTATGGGGATATCAATTGGAGCAGCTGGATCAACTAGAATAATGGTTGTCTCCCTCTGAACTGCTGAAGGGGAGAAGGTAATGTCTCTTCCTTCTTTTCAATTAGTTTGACTCCCTCCGAGTCAAGTAACTCCTTTCGAATTCTGAAGGATATATATCTTCTTTTTCTTGTTTTCTAACTTGAAGATATTTTATTTCTTCTCATGTGCTTTACTAACTCTTCAATATTTTGATGATCTCTGTACTAGGATAATAATCAACCAAGAAAAGTTGGACTCTCGAACCAGGGATAATGGTCCAAGTCATGAGGGCTCCCACACTAGGGACTATATCCTTCACTATAAAAAAAATGCAACCAACTATAGATTAATGATTAAATCATACAAATTACCTTAGTTTATAGTCATGCTCAATATTGCATTTTTTTTAGAGGAAGCAATCCTCATCTCTCTTGACTTCATCCTTTTGTGGTGGGTCTGGATCAATGTCAGCGATGGAAGCATATTATCTTCCTTTATTTCTGGTAGGAAAATTTCTCACATAGTTTCCATACTTGTCACATCTAAAGCACTAGATCTTTGGCATGTCTCTTCTCTGATCATAACCTAAGGCTATTGAAGTCTTCTCATCTTTGAATGTGTGTCTGAAGTTTCTTTTAAATATTTGTCCTCTCTTTGCATGCAGTACAAGAGCATGATTGTCATAAGGAGGGAAGTCTTCTACTCCTCTATCTCTAAGTTTGATTTCTTCTTGGGTATAGTTTGTCAACATACGATCAAAAGCGGGTAGTTTTTCTTCCACTGATACTTTGAAGAAATGGTTCCCAATGTTTTGGAATATTATTGAGAGTAGTCAAAAAAAGTTCTTTTTCTGATATAATTTCTCCAATGGCACCTACTTGATCTCTGATCTCTGACATCTTCATAAAGAAGGCAACAACGGTGTCACCTTTTGTCATCTTGTTACTTTGAAGTTGGCCCTTCAATCTAAGCGCTCTGAGGGTGTTGTCATTCTCAAACATATTCTTCAATGCTTCATACATTTCATAAGTTGTCTTCGGGTTGGAAATATGAGGTAGGAGATGATCTCTTACTGAATAGATGATTATCTTCCTTGCCTTGACGTCATCGTCCTTCCTTTCTTCCTTTTCTTCATCAATAGTTGTCTCTGGTAAAGTCTTTTGTATCACAATCAATAGGTCATCCTCTTAAAGGGTGATCTGAATTCTTGACTTCTAAGAATTGAAGTTGCTTGATCCATCAAGCCTATCTTCCACTAAAGTTTTGTTCTTCATTATTTTTTAGATTCTTCACAAACCCTTATCAATTGGGCTAGAAAACCTAACGGCTAGGCTAGGCTAGCAACCTTAGGTTTTTTTGGGTTTATGAATGCCAACAATAAGCCTTAAGAGAGTCACAGGAATATTGGCGAGTTGAAAATCTCCTGCAATGAGCTGCAGAAACCCTAAAACCAAAAAACTGCAGAAAATTGTGAAACCCTAGAAACCCTAGGGACAAAAATTCAAAATGCTCGAAATTTCACTCTGAGAGTCTTTGGAGGTGCGCTAGAGGAGGTCTTACTCTCCTATGCCAAATTTATCCCCAACGTCAAAGTATTAAGAGCTGAAACTGAGAAAGAAGGAGGGTCGTACAGAATTGCAGTAAACCCTAGAGGGTCGTACGGAACTATAGAAGAGAAGGATGGCTAGCTTTGAATTCTTATGCAATGGGTTCTTCAAGACCTATGCTCTGATACAATGTTGATTTTTCATTAGTCTAAGCTCAAGCATGAAGTTCATTCCAATTTTAGCATTTTACTTGAACCATAGACAATTGCAGTTACACCATAAACAATTTGTTGCAGTAACCAAGATCACAAGAAGAAATACCACGCACAAGTACACACGAAGTATCCTGAGAAACCCCTATCAACAAGGGAAGAAAACCCAGCCAATCCTTTGCTATATTCTTCAAGATAAAGACCTCCCACACCATAAACCTAGCACACAAAAGGGTTCTCACAAAACCTAGAAATCTAGTACCCAAGATAGGTGCGCACATCAGCCCTAGAACTTGTACTTGCTAAAATTTCCAAAATCACACTTATGTTGTGTTTCCTCAATGGGGAAATCACATTTATTTATATTAGACTGGACACATCAAAAGTAGTGTCTATTGGCACAACATGGCCAACTTCAATAACTCAAAATATAATTAATAATTACCATATTAATTATCTTTTACATTAACTATCTTTCACTTTATGGTGGGGCCGACCTTTACCCTTTACATCACAATTAGGGTTACAGGTAAGTCTGACTCTTAGACAATATAGCAAGGGATCTCATACACCCACTAGTTCTCAGTCACTAGGGGCACGTCCACCTGTGCTCATCCACAGGGACATCCAAGTCTCTATCTCACCGCGTCTCACAAGAGAATCATTAGAATACACATTCACTAGTGCTCAACCACTAAGATCATGTCCACCTATGCTCAACCATAGGAATGTCCTACTCAACAGATCTCTATCTCACTGCATCTCACAGAAGAATCAACTGGAGTATCACATCATCTCAACTCTCTGCACAGAGGAGAACAATAAACCCATCACATCGGCTCCTTCACCCCTCACAGGTGTACACATCATTTCATCTCAAACGATATACCCATATCATGGGCATCTTCCCTTCTTAGGGGCACACAATGTTCCATCTCTATCTTAGAAAGAACGAAACACCCATCTCATGGGAATCTTTCATACACAGGGGCACACAATGTTCCTTCTCCATCTCATAGAGGAACAACACACCCATCTCATGGGCACACCCAACTCATGGGCTCTCTCTCAGGTCGACTCACTCAGTCTGTTTCCTAGAGGACGTCTCACGCAGTTGTAATCATCAACATTGAATTCCCTCCAAGTGACCTTCTTCTCATAGATGTATTGTACATGCACAAATTGATCCCACCACATTGATGTTTTTCCCTTGAGTTGATAAATGGAAATTCTTTCTTATTCTTGTGAAGGTAGTTATGCAATTGGAAATACTTCCTCATGCCTAGCAGCCATGTCTCTGCATATTCATCCTTCTTGTGCTCATCATCAAATGTAGGAGGATTGAATTTTTTCATTTCCCCTTCTAGCTCATCCACCCCAGACCTTTTCTTATGCTTCCTGACAAGGGATGGAATTAAACTTCGGTGTGCTCTCTTAGTTGAATGCCTTGGGGAATGATGGTGATGCCTGCCAACACTTCTTGTTCTTCTCCTATCATCGTGAGACCCATGACTCCCTGATTTTCTTGATTCATTCTCCTTATCCATCTTCTTTTCTATTTTGTCAAAGCTTTGCATTAACTTTATGTTGAAGTCTTCGTGTTGCTCTTTGTATTTCATAAGCCTCTCATTATCAACTTTATAACTTCGGGCATCCTTTTTCAAATATTTTATAGTCTCTACCAAATTAATGATATATTCCTTACCTTCTCCATGTCCATTTGAATTCATACCTTCATTACCCATATTAACATACCTCCCTCTCATCTCATCTTCATGGTTGGAAGCCCCATGTGCATTTTACATGATTTTGAACTTTTGGTGATCCTGTTCTGATATAACTGATGTTAACTCTGCAAAATGTGCAACCAACAAAATTTGTTAGGCTTAATAATTTACAATTACATAAAATTTCATATGATTATGTTCCAAGAATGTATCATAATTCTTTCTTTCATGAATTTACTCGAAAAGTCTCGATACTTAGATTATTTCATCTATGCGGACTCACAAAAACATAACTCTCCTTTTTCATAAGGTTGTTAGAAGTCTTCCCATACTTAACCATTTTCATCCTTGCGGACTCACGTACTCATGGATTCTCAGACTCACGGAACATAACTCCCAACACTTAGATTATTTTTCATCTAAGCGGACTCACAGACTCTCAATCTTGTGGACTCACGGACTTCCAGACTCACGAGTGCTTACTTCTTCCTTTCATAAGTTTGCTCGAAAAGTCTCAATACTTAGATTATTTTCATCTATGAAAAATTACGGACTCACAGACTCATGGAAGCATAACTCTCCCTTTCATAAGTTTGTCTGAAGAATTCCCATACTTAACCATTTTTCCACTTCTTCGAAATCACGGACTCGCGGACTCATGGTCTTGTAACCTTTCTTTCATAATTCCATCTGAAAAGTCTCAACACTTAACCATTTTTCTACTTCTTCAGACTCGCGGACTCACAGACTCATCATAAGTCTCAACACTTAGCCATTTTTCCACTTCTTCAGAATCGTTGAATCATGGTCTTGTAACCTTTCTTTCATAAGTCCCTCTGAAAAGTCTCAACACTCAACCATTTTTCCACTTCTTCAAACTCACGGACTTGCGGAATCGATGACTCATCATAAGTCTCAACACTTATCCATTTTTCCATCTTTGTGCACTCACGGACTCACAGACTCGTCATAAGTCTCAACACTTAGTTATTTTTCCACTTCTTCGGACTTGCGGACTCGCAGACTCATGGTCTTGTAACATTTGTTTCATAATTTTGTTCGAAAATTCTCAACACTTAACCATTTTTCCACTTCTTCGGACTCATGGACTCACAGATTCGCGAAATCACAGACTCATAATAAGTCCCAACACATAGCCATTTTTCCGTCTTTGCGGACTTGCAGGCTCACAGACTAGCGAAAGTATAAGTCAAACACTTAGATTATTTTCATCTTCCTGCCTCCGTGTACCTATCACCATGGCAGTATATGTCACTTACCTCCACACTAGTTGACATGCAACCCCTCTCTACGTCATGATGACGTTAGCATATGGAAAAATGTCGAAATTTTTCCAATTTCGCCTATTTTCCAAAATTCCAAAAACGCTCAAATTCACCCAAAAAAATGGAATTCCTTCTTGGGCCATTATTAGAGCTCTGTAACTAAGCTTAATACAACCATATAAATCCTTGTACAAATACATTTGTACACTACTTTCAAATTCGATTCTTTCACTTCTAATTTGACATTATTTAGTTGCAGGAAATTGGGGCTTTTTCCCAATTTCATTCCAATTTACCATGGTCGCTCTACAACCCTTAATTTTTTTCAATTTCAAGCCATTAAACACAAATTCAACCTCTAGAGACACCAATTACTTGGGTGCATAGTCGGTCGACATTTCCAGCACGAAAGTTTCTTTAATTCCTTCGTGAGTTGGGAAATTTATTTAACCAATTTTACTCAGTCAATCATAGCCTTAAGTTGACTTCAAATTAGACCAATTACAGGTCTGAATTTGCTCAGAAAAAAAAAAATAGAATCAAGAAAAACTCATCCTTGGACCAAATTTCCCAAATTCCCCAGGAATTATAACATTAGAAATTGGGGATTTGGCCCAATTTCACTCAGATGCTCCCGACTTCAACACAGAAACACTGTAAAAAAAATTGTTGAACAAATTGCAAACGAACTCTTCCTTTCATTCAGTCAAACAATTCACTTGCAAACTATGTAATTTCTCTTCTGCTCCTTGGTAAATGGCCCATGCAAGCTCAGTATTGAAAGTTAGGCTCTGATACCACTTTGTAATGTCCCCATTACTGACAACTCCATAAAATTCACTCTGATACCACTTTGTAACACCCCCATTATTAGGGACTCAACAAAAAATTGCTTTGTAATGTTTCCAACCCTAAGCTGGCCATGCCACACAAAATTATAAATTTTGATATCATTACATTAAATAATGAATTTTGCATCTGAACAAAGTTAAGAGGAATTAATAACATCATACATGCAACAATAACAATTCATATATATATATATATACAATTTCATAACATAGATTCCATGACAAAAACTCATAAATTGAAATAAGCACATGAATGCCACTTATCTTATGAAATAAACACCAACTGCATGCAGACCTTCCACGTTCCTCCCAGCCTTAGACCACACTGCTCATAACTCTCAGCAATGGGTCACCCCCGAGTTGGGGATAAATTCCACCAGAGTAAAGGATTTCTAACCCAGACTAAGGTATCTTTAACACAATATAAACTTAGACACATGTGCCTACTCAAACTAACAACGTATAGTCTCTCATTCCCCACATGTCTGTCCCACCCCAAGAAGTGTGCCCCTTCTCTAATCAACAGTCCTTCGGCTACCCCACTTCATTTCCAAGGCTTCAACAATAGGATGAACATGAAGTCTTAGAGCCCTGTAGTTGTATTTTGACACCTTGGGAAATCAATTCCCAACAGTTCTCTCATCTAGAGAGAATGTTCACAGGCCTGACAACCTGCTTCTTTTGCTCCATGGGCCTGAAAACTCGCTTCTTCAATCCGACAAGCTTGAAAACCCGCTTCTTCAATGTAGCTCCCGAGCTAACCAATACAAGCATAGGTTCCTCGTTACAGTCCCATACCATCTGGTACGATTCACAAATCCTTCGTGAAGGAAATCTCCTGGCAAAGTAATCATCCCCCTTCACACTATGCTCCCAAATATATATATGCATGTGTCTTTTAAGACACTTGGTACCCAAGGGACTCCCTTGTCCCTACTTTAGAACTTAGGATATATTCATATCCACTACTTTATATTTTTAAGGAATACTAATACAATATTCCATTGGGATTAAACCCCCTAGCTTAGCCCCTTTCTTAGACTCTTAGCCCCCCTTTCCCTTCCTAGTGGAGTTTAGCCCCCAATACTCATTTGTGGGTCAGTCTGCAACAATGATGTACTTTATTAATAATATGAGTGTTTACATATTACAAAAATAGGCTCACTGGCCTATAACATCTAGGCTTTACGTTCTAATAACCGCACATGCACCCTGGCCCAAAATATATTGGCTCACGAGCCTATATATTAATTTACATTTATATGTACAACTGGGGTTCGTTGTAGGGGTATTACATGAGCTTGATTGAGGTTATAAAAAGTTATTACTTTTGAAAAAATCCCAAACATACTCATTGTGACAAGGTAGTTGTAGCTAAGTTTGAATTAGAAGAGGGTACAATATTGTTAAAAACAAGGCAAGCTGCCTTTAAATAACCAATCTCAAATTGGTTAATCTTGTCTTATTTTCCTTATCTGTTAAACAATTTAGGTAGAATTAGGGATATTCAAACAATTTTTATTATTAGTTAATGTTGAAATGTAATCTATTTTCTTCTTTGACTTGACTCTTAGCTTGTTTAGAAAGTTATTATCAAATTCATTTGAATGTAAATTTTAAATACTTTTAATTATAATTGATATTAAATAATAATAATAATAATAATAATATTTAATTTAAGATTATTTGATTAGATACCAAATTGATATATAAGATTTTCAGTTTTTGATATATATATATGTGTGTGTGTGTGTGTGTGTGTGTGTGTGTGTATGTGTGTGTGTGAACATTTCTACTAACAAGGTACAACCTATAAATGTGTTCCTCAATAGACATACTATGGTATTATTAGACTTCTAAATTTATCTTATGCTCATAATTTATCTTCACCACTTATGTTCATTCTCTTGTGCATGTGGAGCTTATGCTAACTAAGAGTTATAGAGGGTAACATGGGAATATTAAATCCCCATTCCATGTTGATATATTTCTTAGCTAACATGAGCTAAATTGTTAAAGGAATAAAGTCCAACAAATTGTGGGGTATGGAACCTGTACTAGCTTGTAGTCTAGTGGAGAGTTTCCCATACTAGTGAATAGACGTTAATAGAGGGATATAGTGCTAGACTTTTTGTTCCACTTGAACATCCCATACCACTCAAGAAGCCCAGTCGTTGCACAACTCTGACATGACCTTATTAGTTTGCCATGACCATCAAATGTTTGTATCACCTACACTACACTTAACCGACATGTCTTGACCAAACCCAAGCAAGGCACCTTCAACCATGCATAATGCCAGAGTGCTCATATCAGTGTATGCGATGTTGCATCATTGCCACCCCACCATAACACCCTATTGTTGCCTCCCTCAAGCCAAACATACTTAAACAACCATCTACCCAACATGAGACCATGTTGTAATCCATCTAGGCCAATACATGATAGTCCATGAAGATTATGTTCCTAGTTCACCAAAAATTCACATACTTTTGATGCACTTATCAACACTGTGGCCTTGCCATGATAACACACACAATTCATCACAATGTCAAGTCATGTCATAGCAAAGACATCTTTATCGACAACACTACTTCCAAAAAAGTACTTCATGTTCCAAATATGGATCCAAATTTATTTGATCTCTATTGTGTGACCCACACTCAAAAGGGTAGAATTTTGATCTAACAAATGGGTTGTGAAAGACATAGGTTATGAATATAAATTGTTTCTTTAGAGTATTGTCATGAAATAAAGAAGATGTACAAGCTTGGTAAGCCAAAATCATCTAAGAAACTAAAGAGTTCATGGCTATGATTGCAAAGGTAAATGACATCAATGCACTTTGGAAAACAAATTATGGATCTATACAAACATGAGCACCAACACCATGGTTCTAGGGCTTCCTTCCATCCACCCTCCAAGTAGTGTTTGTGAAGGATGACTATTCAAGAAACACCATTGAGAAGCCTTCCCCAAGAACTAACCACACTATGCCTCTCAACCTCTTGACCTTGTGCATAGTGACATTTGTGGGCTCATGATAAATCTTTCTATCTCCATAAAAAAGTATTTCCTCGGATTCATTGATGACTACACAAGTTAAGAGTCTTCTACCACTTGTAGATAATTTGATCCACAAACCATTGAAACTTGAATTTTCTCAACACGTGTTTTCCTAAAAATGACTTTGATATAAACAATCTTGTTCGACAAGTATAAACATATCCAATTTAAATAGGATAAAATAGTTAATGAATTAAAATCATTTGTTAAGCGATAAACAAAACTTCATTTTGTAACCTTCTTAGATCAACTATATGATAACAAGTATAACTATGGGACTTCATAGGAGGGATCATTTCAACATATGCAAAAGCACACCTGACTTTATAGGCTTTATACACTATTATACCCATTAACAGGATGCGCGCTATATAAAACGATGAAAAAATATATGAAAGAATGTGTGAATGTACAAAGTCATTGATGGGATTATTTTAGCCCTAATTTTTAGGGTTTTGTTTGCCGTTGGGAAAAATGCAGGGAAGAAAAAGTATTTATATAAAAGCGCGAGTGACGGAACGGTAAAGCGTTTGGAAACTCTAACATTTCCTAGAGAATAGCAGAATATCGTCAACTTTCATACCTGCAACAGTGTTTAAGTGGCAGAATAGCAGCCAGCCACGGCATAGGGCCCGTTTCAATTCGCCCCTGGTGCACATAATTAATTATTTTTTCTTTTCGATTTAGCTTTTTGTGTACAGACCCGGGTTCGATTCCCGGCTGGTGCACATAATCGTTTATTTTTTAACTTTTCGATTTAGTTTTGTGAGGTTTTGAAAGAACCCCATGCATGCTGATATTGTGTCTCTGTAGCTGAGTCTGAATATGAAGAGTGTACAATATTTCGCAAAGAAAGCAAGTCGCCCGTAATAACGAATCTCAAATTGTTTCATCTCGTTCAATTTCTTTATTGGTTATTGAACAGGGTTTGAGAAATAGGAGAATTTCTAATTATTTATGTCTTGTCGTTGTAGTATAGTGGTAAGTATTCCCGCCTGTCACGCGGGTGACCCGGGTTTGATCCCCGGCAACGGCGATATTTTTTTTCGGTTTTGCTTTTGAGCTTGGTTGAAGGTTTCTTTTAGTCTGGGGCACTCTCTTGATTCTTGATGTAATAGTGGGCATTTTTCCCTGTGGGTATGGTAATCCTTTTTCTGTGGTTGTGCTGTGTTTTGATGAGTTTGATGCTTCTTACAGGTATTGTTTAAATATTTTATTTTTTTTATTTTTTTCCTAGAGTTTTGAGAAACAAATTTCGATGAAATCATTATTTTATTTTGTTTAAATTGCATGTATAAATAAATTTAGCATCATGAAAAACTTTTGAATTTCAATTAGTCTCCCTACATATTGTTACTACATATTTTTATTTTTTTTTTAAGTAAAAAGTGGAACCTTTCATATTAGAGCTTCATCCAAAAAGGAGGATACATGACACATAGGAGCTAGGTGTCCCGCCTGTGAAGGAAACCATGACACCTGGCTGTCTTACTGTAACATGTCCAAAAGAGAAATATAACATAGAGCCACCCTGCCCGTAGGAAACCAGAGGGAGTGTTCAGAACTAACAGCAGTTTGATAATATAGTTACTAAGGCTAACCAGACTGACACCTAGAGGACTGTCGTCCTGAGAAACTACAACAACAAACATGAAAAAACATTCAAGCTCTGTGACCTGTTAACCAGTGCTCGCCTTGTCATCCTTCGCCTTGTCGTCCGTCGCTTCTATGGCCCGAACTGGAATTGCAAAAGGTTGTGCGCAAGTAGAACATAGTTGCTTGGGCATGTCGTTGGAATAAGCCGCGTAAAGCATGTCGAGGTGTTGGCTTGCGCAGACCGCTCTGAAGATCTGGTCTTCAACCAGACTTCTCACCTCAAAGATGAGCTGCAGCTGCTCCGGGAGAAAAGGAGGTGGCGAGGCCTGCCCCTCCTGCATATCATCGCTGTCCAGACATCCTGCCTCCGTGGTTGCACCAGTGTCCTTGGCTGTACCAGCGTCCTTCCCGTGCTCCTCCTCTATGATGCAGGTTTCGGTGCCGGGGTCCAAGGGAGCTTGTACGCGAGAGTTGGAGGAGGCCCTGTTGCAAGGAGTAGTTCCAGGACGAAAGGAGCGGGTGTGGGGGTCCCAATCATCCGGGAAGGTAACCAGTTTCGATTCCGAAAAATCCTCTGGGAGCCGAATGCTCGTATCTTCTACCACAGTCGTGCCTGGAGGAGAAACTGCTGCTCGAATTGCTCGCCGACGACGTTGTCTAGCTAGAATGACTGCGGTTTGGAATTCTCGGTGTCGTTTTCGTCTGGAGGCAGCTGCATACCAGCACGCCCCCCTGTGTGGTCGCCCCCGCAATCGCAGCATGCCTGAGACAAGAGTTAGAACCGGGTCACCAAGAGTTGGAAGCAAGTCGCCGAGAGTCGAATGGCAGCCTCGCTGCACAGGAAACTGCTCTGCAACAATGGAACATCCGGGATGGTTGATGGGCGGATAAATCGCAATGAACGCCATTAAAGCCATGAGCTTAATGCTCTGGTTGGCCGGACCAAGAGCGCTCGTGCTGGATCGCATCATGTTATGGAGGTAATCTGAGTTGACGCTCATATTGAATGGCGGAGTGTGTGGGGAGGACCGGTAATAAAGGCCCCCCGCCTCCCCTCGTCACCTCCCCTTGCCACCTCCCCTCGCTGTCGTCTCCGCGTGTCACCCCATCCGGGGTATATTGTTACTACATATTATTATGGCAATTGGTGTGGATAAAACTAGTGTTTAGGAATCTTATTTTGGTTAATGGTTGGAATACTATTTTTTTCTTCTTTGATATGATTTTTGAGGTATAGTTTCCAAAGTGGTTTTAGTGTAATATTTTTAATTTTGTAAAATTTTAATTTAATAATGATAATAATATTTAATTTAAGATCACAATTTTGTTAAATGCCAAATTGATATATAATTTATTTCTTTTGTTAGATAAAAAAATTCTTATACATACATCTGATAATTCTTATCTTCTTCATGTTTATACTTTTTTTTTCCACATTAATATTTTTGCAAATTATATTAGTAATATAATTTTGTTTGTTCGAGAGATTACAAATATTCAAGTTGAACATAGCCCAGAAATTTACTGAGGAATTACAATCCATATTGTTTGAAAGAAAAGGAGAATTGACTGGTTGCCATAAAAGGTAGAAGACAGTTGTGCTGACAGAATGTTCTGGTCTGTTTTATACTTTGAGTTGTACTCTTCAGAGAGAGTGCTATGGAAGACTGATGCTGCTCTCTGAAATGTAATGGAGGTGGATGTCTTGAAATATTTTTAGAACGTGGGTGGGGCCCTTGTGCCCATCAATCCAAAGATTGTAAGATATAATTCCAACTTTCTTTTTGAGAGCTGCCTTAGAGAGAAAGTCGGCTTCTTTCTTATATTCTCAAAAAGTATGTTTGTAGTTGAGCTTAGTGAAATAGGGTTGGAGTTGTTTGATCCTTTCCTTCCAGCCGAGAAGATCAGAGACCTGGAGTTTGCTCTTATTGCTGAGCCAATCAATGATGATTTGTGAGTCCCCAATCAACAAAATTGTGTCAATATCTAGTCTGGAAGCCAAAAAGAGAGTGGCCCAGGCACCCAATAATTATGCCCTGGTGTTGGTGCCTTGTCCACAATTAAAAGTGCATCTACAAATTGTATTTTGGGAGATGTGAATCGTTCCCCGAGCACCACTCTGCGAGCCATTTTGTTGTGATGCTCCATCAAACCAACCTGTAGGAGTCTTTTCCGGAGCGTAGGGCTTGTGAACAGTTTTTTCCCCTGGCGTTCTAGAATGGATAGATGTCCAAGAATAATGCAAGCCCAACGTTTTGTATGCTATCGTGTAGGCAGATGGTGGCCTATTCTAAAAAATGTAGCAATTTCTGTCAATCTATAGGTTCTAGCAGACCATAGGGGGGAGATTTATGGTGTGAGGAGTGATTTTAGACCAGTTCTCAAAGCAAATTGCTATAGTGGAGCTGTCCCATCTGTAGTTTAATTTTAGTGCTTATGAGATGTAATTCCAAACTGCTCGGGTGAATACACAGTGGATAAATAAATGTTGGACAATTTCTTCTTCTTGTGAGCAGAGGTGGCAAACATTCGAGCCGATCCTACCTTTTTTCGTGAGGACGTCCCAAGTGTTGATTTTATTTTCGAGGGAAAGACATAAGAAAAGTTTGAGTTTGAGGGGTAAGGACCAGGTCCAAAGTTTGTAATTCCAGCCACCCATCTTATCCTTAGTCTCATGTACTTTTGGAATTAGAATTTACCATCTAATTTAAATAAAAAAACCTTAAAATAAAAAAGCAGAGGTGGCAAACATTCGGGCCGATCCTACCTTTTTTCGTGAGGACGTCCCAAGTGTTGATTTTATTTTCGAGGGAAAGACATAAGAAAAGTTTGAGTTTGAGGGGTAAGGACCAGGTCCAAAGTTTGTAATTCCAGCCACCCATCTTATCCTTAGTCTCATGTACTTTTGGAATTAGAATTTACCATCTAATTTAAATAAAAAAACCTTAAAAATAAAAATCCTATATATATATATATATATATATATATATATATATATATATATATATATATATATATATATATATATATATATATATATGTTGAGCCCTAGTCTGATCAACCCTAATGTTGGATGGAAGAACGATCTATCCATGAGTGGGATGTTGTCACCATAATTGTGTGAGACTCAGTCGAGCCTGGGCACCCCGTGGGATAGTTTAATTCCCCCACAAATGGTTGCCGCCCTCAACCCCTCCCCATGAGATTCTATAAATAAGGAACACTTTGAAATTCATTCCTCAATAGACATCCTATTTGCATCAAACTTTTGAATTGATCTTATACTCATAATTCATGCTCACCACCTATGTTCATTCTCTCACCCCCATAGAGCGCTTGTGCTAAGTGAGAAATATAGAGGATAACAAGGGAAAAATATTAAATTTCCATGTTGCAATGATACATTGCACAACTAACCTATGCCAAACTACTAAATGAATAGAGTTTAACGAATTGTGGGGTATGGAACTTGTACTAACTTGTAGCCTAGTAGAGAGTTTCCCATATTAGTGAATAAGCACTAGTGTAAGTTTCATGAAGGATTTTTTAGATAACCATATTAGCCAACACATAGCAAAAGGTTTTGGTGTCTCAAATTGTTCATTAGGAATTTAACCCAAAGTTGGGTTACTTAATTTGTTAATCGTATATAACATTGACTTATTGCCCTTCAATAGGTCACTTTATTTTAACATTGAATTATAGTTTTGTTTTATGTTTAGACAATGCAGTCACCATTGTATCTATATTTAGTGTGTTTATACACAACATTATTCCTTGTATAAGACATTGAATCGAATAATTATCTTTATAAAATGTTATCATGGCTACAAGTACTTCTAAAATATTTGTCTTTCTTATTAAGTGTTTACATGTTGTTTTGATTTCAGTCTTGTCATTATTGTTCCTTAAGGGTATCTAGTTAAAAACATAATATGGTATCTAAGAATAAGTGATACTCTCACAAAAATCAAAGCACACAGTCGTGAAATTTGCCAAGTTTTGCAGCGACCCCCTTTTAAAGGAAGGCTATCATCATAGTGAATGGACTCTTTCCACCTTCTTTCTGAATTTCTTTTGTTGTCTCATTCTTTTTCTTTTCTTCCTCTACCTATTTCTTTTCTTCCTCCTCTATTTGGGTAGGATATTTGTTTCACCATAAAGGAAGGAATTATCCCATGTTGTCGTCAAACCATCGTGAAAACTCAAATTGATTATGCAAACAAATCCTAGTCTCATCGATAATCCCCGTAGTTACATTTCAATTGCAAAGATATTGATGCTTGCCATATCCGCTTTATAATTACGAACAAGGATATTTGAAAGGCTTTGGCCAAAGGTTTGGATAAATTACATGAAGAAAATTATGGCTCTTGGAAAATTCATTTAGAGACATTTCTCAAAATTCAATGCTTATAGAATGTATGTAATAAAGAAAATTCGCCATCGGAGATACACAAGATATAAAATTGGATGCACAATAATACAAAGAAATAATATATGGCATTATTACTCTCATCGTGGAAGACAAACCAAAATAATGTTGTGGAGATGAAAGTGACCCCGTGAAATTATGCAACAACTTCAAGTTATTCTACACCAACAATACCTCTCACATCGACCATCTTGAAATAGAGTTATGCATTCTCGTGATTGGTGACTTTGATAGTGTGGAAGCATATTTTTCTTAGTGCAATAGAATTCGCATCGACATCACACTACTATAGGACAAGACAAAGAGCATCCCAACTACATTAGCACACTTCTCAATGATCTCACATTTGAATATGAAAAATTTATACTCAACATTCATTCGACTCACCTCTTCAACAAGTCTGTTATAAACTCCAAATTTGAATAGATGTATTAACAAACCCCAAATATTCTTTGAAATTTTAGCAAACTTGCTCTTGCAAATCAAACTCATAAAATGAAAGATTCCCATGATCCATGATATAAGAATTAAAACACAAACATAAATACAAAAAAAAAACTTACTTATAATACCACAACAAACAAAGACATGAAAAGAAGATTCTTAAACCAAGATTCAAAATCTAAAAAATCACGTTATAAAAATAAGAGGCTAAACATTTCTTACAAGAATCATGCCACCTAACATGTTTCATCATATTCTTGAGCCACTTCATAATGACTCATTGATTATGGTAAAACTTCAAAGGTAAAATAATACCCTATCATGGTATAAAATCAAGTTTGATTCCTTGCTAGTACAACCAAAGTGTTTTTCCAAAGTGGTTTTTTGTTTTGAGCCTAGTTGAAGGTTTATGTATTTTGCTTTTTTTAAATTCCAAGCACTTTCATAATGTGTTTGTAGCATTAATGAATGTGTGTAAATAAGTTATTTTTTTTAAGCTATATAATATATATTATAATATTATTGACAAAAATACATGTGTTATGTTGTTGGTGAAATACATGAGAAACCAGACCAACAACAAAACAATTGTTTCTGAGGTTCTAGATAATATAAAACAATATTAACTTTTCATTTTTCAAATGTTATTCTTCTTTTTTATTTTTAAATAAGTTTAATTAAATTATTATGAAACATTATAATTAATATATTTATATATTATAATTTTTTAATAAAAAAAACATTAAAAAAATCATCCACTAAATATCATGAGAATTCCTAAGTGACATACTTAATGTTAATTAGAGGTAACTTATAAATACAACATTTTCCCAAAACTTGGTAAAAAGTCTACATTACTTAGGGTTATTGTCGGACCTCTATTAATGGCTTGAGCAGGTCTAATGGTTAAGAACATGTGTTTCCTCTTAAGAAGTCACAAGTTCAAATCCATAGGGGGATAGGGTATGTATACCTACGTAGACTTTACCAGTCAAATTGTTGGATGGAGGGGGGTCCCTTGTCCCACAAACAAGGGGGAACAAAGAGGTCTCATACACCATTTTGATGTGGCTTGACCATGACCTTAAAAATAAATTATTATTATTATTATTATTATTAATACACTCTAAAAAAGATGATATGCAATTACATCATTTTATGTAAACAAGACTTTGCCACTCGAAATAAGTCTCTAATAATCCGTAAAGAAGTAGACTTTTAATCATATCAAATATCTTTAAATCTTAGGTCATTAATTTATTTTCTTATTTTAAAGGAAGACAAACTTTTAATTAATTAAAAATAATTTAATTTCATACTCAAAAGTTAATCTTAATTTTAATTTCTATCATGCAAATTTATTTTTTAATTTAAACATTAATTTTAAAAATAATTATGATCATTCCTTTAGCTCTCTTAAATAAAACACGTTCTAATTTCTCATTTTTCAAGTGAAATTCTTTCATCGGTTTATAAAACGATGGAAAAATATACGATAAAAAGTAACGGGATTATTTTAGCCCCAATTATTTTTAGGCTTTTGTTTGCCGTGGGAAATAACCAAGGGAAGAAAAAATATTTTTATAAAAGCGCAAGTGACGGAATGGTAAAACGTTTTGAAGATCTATGATTGAGAACAATAAAATACACTAAGGTCGATTGTCATACCTGCACCAGTGGTCTAGTGGTAGAATAGTACCCTGCCACGGTACAGACCCGGCTTCGATTCCCGGCTGTTGCATCTGAAATATTTTCTTTTCAGTCTTCGATTTAGCTTATTGAGGTTTTGAAAGAACCGCGTGCATACTTATATTGTGTCTCTGTAGCTGAGCTTGAATATGAATACGAGGAGTGTACAATATTTCACAAAGAAAGCAAGTCGCCCTTAATAACGAATCTCAAATTGTTTTAACTCGTCCCATTGTTTCTTTAGTTAGTGATCATACTTTTCAAAATGCATATTC
>SNQJ01S0078564.1:4662-15302 GCA_010110895.2 Picea sitchensis
GGGGGGGTGCAGTTGTGTATTATATTGTTCAGTGTATTAATTCCTATGCTCGCATTTCCAGGTTGAAGGTATTTTGGTTGCATCGAATGCGTACTCGACCCCCTTTGAGCATGTATGTGCGAAATGCAACTCTCTTGCTTCTGCTTTCGCTTTGATAAGTGATGATACAATTGATTGTCTGTGATGCATGGAAAAATGTCCATATATATATGGACATTGCCTCAATGCTGCCATCCGAACCATGGGCAACACAACCATGCATTGTACAATTAGGCAGCCTATGTTACAAGATGTGCTTCCCGAGTTAGCAGAATTGTTGTATGAAGCATACCTATAAAAAAAGNTTACCTTAAATGAGGACAATGCAATATTGCATATCGGCTGAAGAAGAAAAAAAAAAAAAACAAGAAAAAAAATCATATCAAGCTTTAGCAGGAAACGAAAATATCTCATGTGTCTCTATAATATTTCTTCAACACCCAAAGGAATGTTCATCGAACTCGAGTAATTGAGAATCTAATTACAAATGCAATTGATGTTGTTATTTTGATGTTTTCTTGCATCTCCCAATAATAATTTTGCAATGTGTCTCTACAATATTTCTTCAACACCCAGATGAATGTTCATCGGACTCGAGTACTTGAGAATCTAATTAGAAATGCAATCGACATTGTTATTTTGATGTTTTCTTGCATCTCCCAGTGAGGATTTTTCATATTTGTTTCGGTGTGCAAATTAAAGAAAAAAAACATGGTGGATGGTTGTTGCTTTCATGGAGGATCCTGCATGCTTTTTGGGTGCCCAAGTTCGACAATTGTTTTTCAACTATTTAGCCATGACAAGATTTCTGCAATTTTCTTTTGAGTGCGTGAATAAAATAAAAATTTGTATCCAACTATACATTTATGGTATGCTATATGCATTTTCTCGATGCCCTAATTGAAAAAAAAAGGAACTCGGCATGGATTGAAACATCATCTTGAGATATTCGGATCTCGCTCTAGAGATTGCACACACATAAGATTGTTCGGTCCAAAAATGATATCAAATTGTTTGATGTAAAGATCGATGCATGCTGCTCTATGGAACCTTGTGGGATCTTTCTTTCAGCCTGTTTGGAGTTTACTTGGTTCTTAGTTGTATGCTTCGTCTGTCAATTTGTATATCGCAGAACTCTGAGTGTTGTTTGGAGAACACAGAACAATAGAATTGCAAATTTTTAGCCAGCCAGCCCGCAAGTCCGCCTGTCATTTTGTATAGCGCGAAACTCTGGGTGTTGTTTGTAGGACATAGAAGTATAGAGGACATGATTTTCCCTTTAATATAACCTCAGTGACACAAATGTAGTATGTGGCTCGTTTTAACACTTTTCCTTGATCGATGAACTTGGTAAAATTAATCTCCTGGAATAATTGGAAATAAACGAATATATATTGTGTGAAGTCCAATGGAGTTATCATATCAACAAGAGGCCCTTAAAATTCAAATTGGTTGTTGTTATACTTGTGGTGATAGAATTTTAAAAATCTTGTTTTGTTTACTTCATTTTAAAAAAAAATAAGAGATTTAACATCTTTTATGTAATTAAATTGTACAATATCAATATTTAATATTAATAATTTAGTAGTTGAAAATAATGTTTTTAGATAATGTTATATAGTTGATAGGGATCACCATCCATAAACATTCACAATCTTGAGCCCGCCAGTCCTGGAGTCCATCTGTCAATTTGTATATTGCGGAACTCTGAGTGTTGTTTGGAGGACACAGAACAATAGAAGTGCATTGTTGAGCTAGCCAGTCCGCAAGTCCATATGTCAATTTGTATATCGCAGAACTCTGGGTGCTATTTGTATGACACAGAACAATAGAGGCCCAATTTTGAGCCCGCCAGCCTGAGAACCCGCGATCCAAAAATTTGAAATAAACGAATATATACTGTTTGAATTCCAATGGATCTATCATATCAACAAGAGGCCCTTAAAATTCAAATTGGTCATTGTTATACTTGCAGTGATAGAATTTAAAAAAACTTTGTTTTGTTTACTTCATTTTTTTTTAAATAAGAGATTTAACATCCTTTAATAATTTTATGTAATTAAATTGTACAATATCAATACTTAATATTAATAATTTAGTACTTGAAAATAATGTTTTTATATAATGTTAGAAAGTTTATAGGGATCACCATCCGTAAACAATCACAATCTTGAGCCCGACAACCCTGGAGTCCGTTTGTCAATTTGTATATCGCGGAACTCCAAGTGTTGTTTGGAGGACACAGAACAATAGAAATTCAATGTTGAGCTAGCCAACCCGTAAGTCTGCCTGTCAATTTGTATAACGCGGAACTCTGGGTTCTATTTGTAGGACACTAAACAATAGAGGCCCAATTTTGAGCCCACCAGCCCGAGAACCCGCGATCTAAAAAGTGGCTAAGTATGGAATGATGGATCCGTACGTGTTCTATAAAATTTCATGTCCATACTTTATAAAAGTATATATTTAGTATGTATTACTCGTTTTTTGGAAAATTTCTAGGTGCGGAAGTTGGCGGATTCACGTCTTTAGATTTCCACTTACTTTGGTATCACCATTCTGGCTGATTGCTTCCCTGTTTCATATTGTACAAGGTTTTTGGATCGCGGGTTTCTGAATAGGTGGGTTACCGGATAAACGTGTTCAACTTTGTGTTTCCATTGTTATGTCGCCTGCAAACAACACTCAGACTTCTGCAATCTACAAATTAGCAAACAAATTGAAATAAAAGAATATATACTATGCGAAGTCTAATGGAACAATCATATGAACGAGGACATTAAAATTCAAATTCGTCGTTGTTATACTTGTGGTGAAGCTAACAGTACAAAAACTTTACTTAAACATCCAAAAATTAGTTTTCTTGTAACTTTTCAACGCTTCTCTTATACAAACAGATCCTGGAAACTATAAACATCATTCGTTGTATCTATTCCTTGATGGAAGAACCATTTAACATGTTTAATGCACTTCATAGTTACTGTTAAGAAAATGAATGGGGATTTCTTACAACAATTCTCGCTTCTGAGAATTGCCATCTGCTATCTTTTTGCCCTCTGCTTTCCCTTTCTGGTTACTTACTCATTTTTCGGAAAATGTCTAGGTGTGGAATTTGGCGGATTCACATCTTCAGATTTCCATTGTTACTTTTGTATCACCATCCCGACTGACCGCTTCCTTGTTTCATGTTGAACAAACTTTTTAAATCACGGGTTCCCGCATAGGTGGGTTCAACATTACATTTCCATTGTTTCGTCACCTGCAAACAACACCCAGACTTCCGCGATTTACAAATTAGCAAACAAATTCGCCTTCATCTCATTTTATTTCTCTATATGTTTACTTGGTCCTTTTTCTGAATGTCTCATGCTTTTATATACAACACGAAGTTCCGCAATATACAAATTGCTCTCTCAACATTGCGCTTCCACTGTTCCCCTACGTACAAAAAACACCCGAAATTTCATGATATACAAATTGATAGCCAAAATATGTCACTGAGATACAATTTGACCATTGGCCCCTCACGTCTCCTCGGTATATATTGTGACCCTTTTTTTTGTAACCTGCCCGACCGCTTTCTATACTTGGGCATTTCTTGGAATCTGTTTTGCGGGTTGCCAGGTGGACGAAATGTACAATGCTTGGTCACTCTTTGCCATCCCCACTACCTTTGTACTTCTTTATAGATATGCAATTATTAAGCTCTAATGCTATTAGTTCATCATGCATGAACCGTTAATATTGTCATTAATGTCGGGAAGGCCAGAGAAGATTTTTCATTACTACGAATTAAACCAAGATTTACGGAGAAGAGTGTTATCCTTTCCAAGTATTCATTTCAAACATGATGCAATCTCTTTTTTGCATTGACCAGTTGGAACCTTTAAGAAATATCTAATTCTTAATCGCTCCTCATCATCACTGCCACCTTCACACTTTTTTCTAAATATGCAATTAGTGAGCTTTAATGGTAACAACTCATTACGCACAAACCCTGGAGATTGTCATTGATCAATGAAAGTCTCGAGGAGATCTTCCATTGATACACATTAAACCAGTATTTGCGGAGGGGTATATTATCCCTCCCCAATTTTCATTTCAAACATCGTCTGGAGAAAACATAAATTCTTGTTAACTTGTGGCAGCAGTTCTGTCTAGATACAGTAAACAACTTTGGGCATGATGGCCAGAGGTTCCAGTATTCCAGGGCATATTCTTACTACTCATCTCCCTTTGCCCATGAGCAAAAAAGGAGATGGTCCCTTGGTACACCGAGAGATATATTTCAAGCCAAAGAATTCCAAGGAAACCCTGCCTGCTCAGAGAATCTGCCCAATTGCATTGATGGCTGGCGCAGAGGTTGATTCCATGGATTCTGAGCCAGAAGAAGAATATCTAATGGACGATGATATGACAATGGATGATGGAAATGCAGATATTGTTCCCACTCCTGCGCCCAAATTTAAATCAACCATAATGGGCAGAACTTCTCGGCTCAACGATGGTGATCCTGACAACACCAAAAGAAGGAGTTTTAGAAAAGAAACTGACGTTGAATGCAATAGCCTCTTTGTAGCTCGAAAGTAGGAATTCCAGAGGTCCAAATTAGTCTATTCTAGGTGGAATTCTTTCACTGTAAGGAAATGATATGTTGATTCTCCCAGAGATATATTTCAAGCCAAAAAACTATTCAATTGTGGGACTACTGTCATGTTCTTTGGATATACAATTAATATCATAGGGACTGAGAACCAGAACTCCCACTAGTGCAAGGCATATTCCTACTAGTCATCTCCTTCCACCCAGAATGGACTAATTTGGGCCTCTGGAATTACACGTGCAACCTCTATCCTTGAAGTTTTTGACTGTGTAAAGGTGGTTTCTTAGTGTGTCCTAACTTTCAGTTAAGGGTTATTCCATTTTCCCTGCAACGTTTTTCATCTTCCTCCTCACCCGAAGCTTCTGAGAACTATCAATTTTACCACATGATGATCCATTGAGGAGAAAAATGCAAGGATTTCCTTAAAAAAAGCATGGTAATCAGTTTTGTATGCATGTTGAAGAGCATCTCGATGGCTCCTGCATGTTGTGGATCCCATGCCTGTGTTTGTGGCAGATATGTTCAATGTTTTGGCCCAAAGAACTGGGTCCAATTTCTAAGGATAGATATATAGTGTTCAATGTTCTTTTTTTTTTTAAATGGATTTTCTATTAAAAAAAAATTCCTTGGAGTCTTGGTTGCTGCTTCTTTTACGGATTTAACACCTTTTCTCATTGACATGGTTTGGTAGTCTCGTAGTTCTTCGATATTGTATTTGCTTAGGTAATTTTCTCTAAAATGGAGCATCTAACAATTATATGAGAATGTATTGTGTCAATCCATCGGGCTTTTATGCAAACAAAAAATGAATTACACGCAGTTTCAAACCAACGTTCAATTCTATTTGTAATACAGATAGAACATAGCAATACCAAATCACAACATTGCATCAAGATCGTCATTTTTGTTTCTAGACATGCAATTATTAAGATTTAATGGTAACAACCCATAATGCAAGAAGTTTAATACTTAAGTTAATATGTTACAGTCCTGGAAGAATGTATCAAGAACACACTTACAGCCACAAGTTGCAATAAAATCTAATCTTCAATAAAGCATTTGCTAACAATTACTAGAAAATGATGGTTTTGCAACAATGGGGCTTGTTTGAAACCGATTCCCTCTTATGAAAATTTCCCTCCGCCTTTCTATTTTCCCACTCTTTTATCCCCTGTAGTTTATTTTTCTGGTTACCTAATCATTTTTTCCAAAAATTCCTTGCTGCACGAGTTGGCAGATTCACGTGTTTCGACCGAGTGCTTCCCCTTTGTCTAAAATGCAATTTCCATTGTTCTGTGACCTGCAAATAACACTCCAACTTCTGCGATATGCAGATTTACTTTTGGACTCCCACATCATCCCCTCTTCCATGTTACGCATTTTGCACCAAAATGTTTCGATATATACAATTTGACACTCGGGGCCTTACGGCTCCTCAGAAACCCATCACCCTATTTTGAAGCTTGTCCGACCGCTTTCCACACTTGACAATTTCTTGACATCTCTTTAGCGGATCGTCGAGTTTGCGGGTTCAGTAAATTTCAAATTTCTAGATGTTGTTTCATGTGCCCACTACCTTCATATTTATTTCCAAGTATATGCAATATGTATACAACTTATCTAGCAAAATGCAAAAAAGATCTTGCCCGGAAATGGAATATCTATTGCAGATTTGAATATATTGGACCTTCTTTTCCCTCTTCTATACTTGACCAAATTGTTGTTTCTTTTTCCCCTCTACTCTCTCTTTCTATTTACTTAATCGTTTTTTTCCAAAAATGCGACTCCGACCAACCAGTAGCCATTCAATGCCTAGGCACTTTTCAAATCGCAGATTCCCATACAGTCGGGCTCTATATTGAACTTCCATTGTTCTGTCGCCTGCAAAAAACACTCGGACCTCCGCCATATACAAATTTGTTGCACTCCCACATCATACCCTCTTCCATGATACACAGTTTGCACATGAAAGTTCTAAGACCTTCAATTTGACCTTCGGGTCCTTGGGTCTCCTAGGGACCTATTGTCACCCCGTTTTGAAGCCCATGTGTCCCCTTTCCATATTTCATCGTTTCTTGGAATTTCTTTCGCACCTCCAATTCCATACTTACCTGAATTTTTTCGCTTGCAGATTCCCGAACATGCGGACTGCACTTCCAGTGTTACTTGACTTGCAAATAGTTCCCCTCGCTTCCAAGATATAGAAATTGACTTCCGGACTCCTACATCAGCCTGTTGAGATTATGGTAGCTGCGGGAGGTATTTACCTCCTCATGTAAACATGACGAGAATAGAATATTCTGGGAAGCAAGAAGAAACCCTAATTAGTTGGCTAATAACCCTAGAATACAAGTTGGCTCAAGAAGATAATTTGTATTAGGTTATTGGCCTCCAAGAGAAGAAGTCGACTAAAAGAAATATTATATACTAAGTAAATAGGCACCCATAATGAGAAGTCGGCCTAGGTAGTTTGCCAATTTTAGTATAAATATAGGAGGTCAGTCTTCATTCTGGGAGGCATTCTCAGAACTACAGAAGCAACACTTGTGCGCACTGCAGTTGGTCAGTTTGTGCGCAAGTTTGGAGGAGAGTTGTCATTGCAGCTGCTGCAGCTAGAAGATTTCGATTTTGGCTTGGACTCTCTCTTGGTTATGGTTTGGACTCTCTGATCAACTCTTGTTAGTATTGCTTAGTGCGTTATTCTTGGAGAAAGATGTGCCACCCTTTGTTTGGCTATCTAGCCTAGGGTTTTCTTCCAGAATGATTCTCTGTCAAGGTTAAGGTGCTCGGGGGTGACTTCAACCTATGGTTGGGTGACAATAGTGATATTGTCTATGGTTAAATGATCACATTCATCATATTCTAACAGGTTATGGGCCCACACCTCCTTCATTCAGTCTAACCACTAGAAGGGAGCATAGTCATAAGGATACTAAGCTCATTGAATAACTGTCACTAGGGTTTCTAGCAGGAGCAATTACTAAAGCACTGTCGCTAGGGTTACTAGCGGGTGTAGTTACAGAAACCCTAACCATCTCGTTAAAGAACCTTAAGTGAAGGGATTGACCTAATTTATGGATAGACTAGTGCGCCCTATCCTAGTGCATATCCTGGTACTCTCAACAAGCTAAGACGTCAAGTTTGATTTTTTTGGTCAAATCTAGGGTTGACCAAGTCAAAGTAGCCATGACTTACTCTATGAAGTCAGAAAACAAGTTAGATGGGTCTTCTAACCTTAGAACGTGGAAGACAAGGATTGACCTCATCCTTGCCAAGAATACAGTGTTAGATATCGTGAAAGGAAAGATCGTGGAACCAAAGTTTGAAGAAGGAAAAGAGAAGGAACCGCAGAACATTGCAGTTATGGAGAAGTTCAAAGACAATGACATCAATTCAATGAGTATCATAGTGGACTCTATAAAATACCACTTGATACCCTATATCTCCCATCTTGACTCATTTAAGAAGATGTATGATGCCCTAACAAACCTCTTCTCAATCAGAAACATTGGACAATTAATGAGTCTGAAGAATGAGCTCCGTGACATGAAGATGAATGATGATGACAACATAACATCATACTTTGTGAGGATCTCTCAGTTAAGAGATCAACTACAAGCTATTGAATAAATCATCTCAGAGAAGGAATTAGTAAATATAGTACTCAATGGTCTTCCCATGACATGGGATGCATTTGCCACAAGCATGAACATAAGGAAGGAGTATCCTACATTTGAAGAGATTTGGAATTGTTGTGCACAAGAATAATCAAGGATCAGTGCAAAAGAGAAACCTCAAAATAAATACGATGATCAAGCCTTCGCAGTAAGATTCAAGAAATTCAGGAATAAAAAGAAGTTTGGCTCTGGGAAGAAACCAAATCAAGAGAAAGATATGTCAAGATTACAATGCTTCAATTGTCGAAAGTATGGTCACTACAAGAATCATTGTCCTGAGCTGAAGAAAAGGAAGGAGACACATGAAGCATCAATTTCCGAAGAAAAGGAACCTTCAAAGAAGAATAAGCAGGGTGAAACAAACTTCTTCTTCTAAGACAAGGTAACAATATTCTTCATAGTTCTTGTACATACCATGTTTACATAGTTTCTGTACATATTTTTCATATCTATAAGATGTTAAAGGAAAAAATATACCTATGGAAGAACAACAAGATAAGGATTGCTATCACAATAAACTACAAGTAAGACAACACACATGAAAGGATGAAGTACATCAACAACCCCTGGTAACAATTCACGTGGAAGTTATTACGTAAGAAACATCTGCAAGATAAGCCGAAATCAAAATCAATTCTGAAGAAACCTAGAAGAAGTAAAGACAAAAAGAAGTTAGCAATCAAGAGGAAATTCAAAAATGCAAGATACCAGATATAATAAATATGCAGAACAGAAATAAAATGCTAGAAATGGCAGAATAATAGTAATATGTCTAGCATAATCTCCACAATAACATAGAAATGATATAAGAAAAACAACATAAATAGCACTTTGATTTAGAAAGAAATGTTCGCAGGCCTCTTCGAGGGGGAAACCTCCAATCAAGCAACGCTCTGTTATAATAATCTCCAAGCTAGGGTTTTCATACCCTCGACCCTTATTTATACTAAATATGTCTATCAAGAGAAGCATATAGAGGAAGATCCTTCTAGAAGAGGAAGCGTCTATTAGGTCTTCTTACATCCACCTTATTCTATTTTATTGAAATGCCTTATTAATATTGACCTTTATTATGGCCGAATATATTGATCTACCTATGTGTGGGTTAGGACCCTAACATGTCCACCCCCTTAAAAACAACCTTGTCCTCAAGGCTTGAGATGTGGAAACTGCTGCAGAATGGTAGTTGGTTCCCAAGTGGCATTTGCTGGAGCCCAAGTGGCATCTGCTAGAGTCGTATATTTCCACTGGACTAACACTTCCTTGATGGTTCTCTGATGCAGGCGACGCTCACGTTGGTCCAAAACTTCTTTTGGCTGTAGCCAAATGGATCCTTCTTCAGCTAACTCGAGAAGGTTGGTTTGAATTTGGAACCTAGTTCCAACCACCTTCTTTAAGCATGAAACATGAAAAAATGGATGTAGCTTCGACTAACTGGGTAGAGCTAATTGATATGCAACTTGTCCCACACACTTGAGAACTGTATAAGGGCCATAAAATTTGGGCGCTAGCTTCTGACAATGCTCGGCCTTAAAGGAAGTTTTCTTGTATGGTTGCAGTCGCAGAAACACCTAATCCCCTTCTGCAATTCTGCTTGTTGCTTCATGCAATTCTGTGGCATGACCAAGTTCTCTTTAAGGGTACAAAGAATATCCTCTCAAACTGTAAGTGTTTGGTCAACTGCCTGGACCTTCGAGGAACCCGATAAGTATGAGAGAACTGAAGGTGGCTTCTGTCCATATACCGCTTCAAAAGGAGTCATGCGAGTAGCTGTATGGTAGGAAGTGTTGTACCACCATTCGGTTAGGGGTAGCCATTGAACCCATTGATGTTGTTTTTCAGAGGAAAAACACCTCAGATATGTTTCCAAACACTTGTTGACAACTTCCATTTGACCATCAGTCTAGGGATGGTAAGTTGTGCTGAGATGCAATTGGGTGCCTTGTAGCTTAAACAGTTCTTGCCAAAAATTGCTTGTGAAAGTTGGGTCACGATCAGAAACAATAGAGTGCAGCATGCCATGAAGCTTGAAGGCATGGTCCATGAAAATTTGAGCCACCATGGATGCAGTAAATGGGTGTTGAAGAGCACAGAAATGAGAATACTTGGAAAGGCGATCCACAACCACCATTATGATTGATTTATTCCCTGATTTGGGTAATCCGATAATAAAGTCCATAGAGATGTCCTTCCAAATAGCAGGTGGAATCGGAATCAGTTGTAGTAAGCTTGGAGATTTGACTATTTCTCCCTTGTTGCGTTGACACACCTCACATTCAGTGACAAAATTACGGATGTCCTGTTTCATACCATCCCAGAAA
>SNQJ01S0078564.1:16722-50831 GCA_010110895.2 Picea sitchensis
AGGATAGAAACCAACTCATTGCACCTAAGTTGTTATTTTATATGTGTGGTTTGACAAAAATAGAAGTTTCTCATTTCTAATGATGCTTAATAATACTTAGTTATTTTCTTTGCTAATTTTGACACTTTTTTGAGTATTTTTAAGTAGTAGAATAATAAATAATAATAATAATATATATTATAATGATGTTTAAAAATATTTAGTTATTTTTACAATTTTTTATTTCTTTATGATAATACGATGGGGATCCTCTATCTAAACCTATAATATGAAGGCTAAAAACTTAGTATAGCCCCCCACTCCCTTAACATTTAGGGTTGCCACTATCATTTTTTTAATCTTTGTCAGGGCTTTCTAAGTTTTAAGCGCCCTCAAATATTCAAGCACCACATCATTAGGAACCTCTAAAACCTCCTTCTTTTTTACTGACTTCTTCGCACTACGAGTTTTAAGGGGAGAAAACTATTTTTCTAAACCACCAAGAACAACCGCTTTTAACAGTGTGTTCTTAACTCCCAAGCCCCTACCACCTTCCTTGCAAGAACACTCCTTCTTCCTAGAACTTTCTATAGGTTTAGATAGAGGGTCCCCCCATCATAAAATAGATCTTGCCTTATGAGTTCTTTTATTTGACTTGATAAAAGAGATCTTGCCTTATGATATAAAACCAGTTGAGGCCCCTGGCAGAGGAGGCCCCTGAAAAAGTTGTTCGAGGAGAGAAGCTTTACAAATGGTATCAGAGCCATGTTTAGTTTAGAATCCAATCCTGTATTATCAGATTGCTAGTTTCTGCATGAGTAGTTGGCCAGGAACCTGTCTAATCTTCTTTTGAGAAGACATAAGACTAAAAGCCCTGCTTTTCTATGCATAAATAGTAAGATTTTAATATCAAGTATGGATTCTAGGTCAGTGTCATTCAGAGAAGTAAAAAATGTAGAAGAGTCAAGTACCTCTGGATCTAACCCTGTAAATAATCTCGAGTCAATGTTTTCTTTAAATAGAACTCAAAGTATAAATCATGTTGATATAGAAGAAGTCGAGACGAATCCCCAAGCTGCATGGAAATTACCTCTGATATCTCCTAGTAAAGTATATCAAGACCTAAATATGTTCCATCTCAAATCCATAACTAGAGTCTTTGTCAAAGAATCCATAAGTACTATATAGAATAATAGTGATGTAACTCAAACAATTTCCCTCATAAATCCAAAAGAAGTTCAAAAGGAAGCTAAGAAACATGGGACAAACTTCCTGCATTTTGGATGCATCAGGATCGGAATAAATGCACTTGTCCATAAAGGAATAGATGCCTATGTGCTCTGCACAGTAAGGTATCTAACTCACAATAAGTTTACTGATTCCTTGATAGGTGGAATTGTTGCCCCTTTATCCAATGGACCAGTCTATTTTGACTGCTATCCAAATTTCTCTGTATATACTTTTGATGAAAATCTTGCAGATATCCTCAAACTACAGATTAGGACAACTGGATTAGACTTGAGGTCCACTCGAACAAACATAGTTGTCCAAGCCAAGGGCTGTTTTAGACATACACATACCATGTTCCCGGTTGTTTTACATACCCCTAGCAAAGAATCCTAGTCAAGCACTCTTATTATAACCGATTCTTTAAATCAAAAAATGGAACATTGTACTATAAAATGGGAAAACATTTATTTTCCTATTGATTGGGTCATTGATATACCAAGGGCACCCATACAAAGATCTATTACTTCTGCCCAAATAAAGGAGACACCAAACTCTGCAGTTATTTCTTTTCCTTAGAGAAATCTTTCTAAATCTTCTTCTTGTAAAATACCTAATCCTATATCTTCTTCTTCATTTTGTTTACATCCTTCACTCCATTCCTTAGCAAACCAAGTGGGGAAATCTCCTTTTGCAGTAAAATGTTTTGATTGTGGAGAATTGATAAACCTGTCTACTCTTTCTACATTTACAGAAAATGAAAGAGTACAATTCGAGCATTCAAAGCATAATCCTAGAACAAACCTACCTCCACCAAACTCTACTGCTAAAGAACAATGTCCACATCCCCAATGTTCTGATATTCCTTTTCCCCATGATTCTCATGTTTTGGTTATCGAAGATAACCAACGTACAGAGATACAATCCAGAAAAGAAGCCTATATTCCCAATGATACAAGAATACCATCTTCTTCAGAAATTAAAAAATTTATGTCTCTTTTTAAGGGTTGCAGAAGAAATTTTATAAAAGGAGAATGGATGAAAGAAATGTTAAATTGGGATCTATTTTCTCATCCAGAAGCAAGAGAATTTTCCAAAAGAACTTCAAATCAAGAAAAAATGAGGCTAGCTCAAGAATGGAAGTGTTATATGGAGAAGGAAGATGTTTATATATCCTTTTTTGAATGGAACAAAAAAAGACTTCCAATCCAGTCTTGGGAATTAGTTCCTCAAAAAGCCATCCTTATGAGTTGTCCAGTATAGACTCTTTTATATCTGACATAGGAAGAGAAATTAACAAAATCAAAAAGTCTATGGCAAATACTTCAGACCAAGAGAAAAAAGAAAAAGATGAAAGTCTTCAGGTTCAACATCAGAAATAGCATGTCTTGATTGAGCTAAAAATCCAAGACTTGCATTTCAAATTGAAGACATTGATTGATATTGGATCAGACTTGAATATGCTTAATAAGCATGTTATTCTTGTATCTCTTTGGGAAAAAACTCAGGCTATGATTGTGGGATTAGGTAACATCCCAAATGATATTTCATTCCAAATACCAGAAGCAGTTCTTTGTTTCCAAGATTTCTGCCTAAAACTGAAATTTCTTCTAGCAGACATCCCTGTTGCCTGCATTCTTGGGACTCCTTTTCTTGCGGCAGTCTCACCCCATGGCTCAACCATGGTGGCTCCAGGAAAACCAGGCTACTTCATCACTATTCAAGGTAGTAAAATAGTCAAACTTCCATTTGTGTCTACCCCAAATATTTCAGATGCTGTACAGTTAAATCTTAGAAAAATTGAAAAAATAAAAGAGCTGAAAGGATTTCAGGCAGAAATCAGGATTAGAGACCAATTGAAAAGACCAGACATCCAAGAAAAAATTCTCCTACTGAAAGACGAATTTATTAATTCAGTCTGTTCAGAAAATCATACTGCTTTCTGGAAACAGAAGAAACATGAAGTTTTTCTTCCTTACAGAGAAGATTATCAAGGAAAGCCTTACAAGAGCAGAGCTATACCAATGAATGATGAGTATCAAAGGCTCTATGCAAAAGAAATTGAGGTTTTTCTCAAAAAGGAATTAATCAGAAAATCTACTAGTCATTGGAATTGTTTTGGGTTCTATGTAAATAAACACTCAGAACAAATAAGAGGAGTTCCTAGACTAGTAGTAAATTATAAACCCCTCAATAAAGTTTTAGCAGATGATACATATCCCATTCCAAATAAAAGCAGTCTTGTTACCAGAATTGCAGGAGCAAAGATTTTTTCAAAGTTTGACTTAAAGTCAGGATTCTGGCAAGTAGCAATTAATGAGAAAGATAAATTTAAAACTGCTTTTAATGTCCCTGCCGGACATTATGAATGGAATGTTATGCCTTTTGGACTAAAGAATGCCCCTGCAAAATTTCATAGGGTTATGGATGATACTCTTAAGCCATACTTTGACTGGCTTATTGTGTATATAGATGATATTCTTGTCTTTTCCTCATCCATAGATCACCATTTTAAGCATTTAAAGAAGCTCCTGCAGGTTATCAAACAAGATGGCCTAGTTCTATCCAAGAAAAAGATTGAACTATTTCAAACTCAGATCAAGTTTCTTGGTCATACTATTGATAATGGATAGATTACTCTGCAAACTCATGCTGTTGAATTTGCAGATAAATTTCCAGACAAGATTCTTGATAAGACACAGCTACAGAGGATTTTGGGAAGTTTAAATTATATCAGTCATTTTTATAAAAAAATGTGCACAATATAGAAAGCTTCTCAATGATAGATTAAAGAAAGAACCAAGCCCCTGGATAGAGACACATACTCAAGCTGTGAGAAAAATTAAAGCCAAGGTCAAGAATCTTCCAATCTTGCATATCTCTGATGATAATCTTCCAAAGATTGTAGAAACCGATGCCAGCAATATTGGTTGGGGGGCAGTTCTGAAACAAGTTAGAGATAAAGGTAAGGAGGAGGTTATCCAATTTGCCTTTGGATTATGACAGGCAGCTGAGAAAAATTATTCTTCTTTGGATAAGGAAATTAAAGCTGCTCTAAATGACATACATAAATTTGAGATTTATCTGATTTATAAAAGGTTTCTCCTAAGGACTGATGCTGCAGCTATGAATAAAGTCCTTAATAAAGATCTAAAAAATCCCGGAGACTCAAAGTTTGCTAGGTGGCAGGCTCTTTTCAGCAATTTTGATTTTTCTATAGAGCATATCAAAGGGACAAAAAATTCTCTTTCGGATTTCTTGAGTAGGGAACATCTACAAAATCTCTGCTTAATAATTTATGTACAACTTAGAGATGGATCAGAATAGGTAATTAATACCCCTGATTTATTAAATTGGGAATCTTATACAGAAGATTGGGTACCACGTTGGGAGTTAAGGAGTACAAAACTCCTTTCAAGAACAACTCAAGTTTCATACTCAAGCTTAGTTCCTGAAGTCAGAGGAAGAAGAATTTCTAATGTTTTGACTCCCATAGTTACTTAAGTTAATGATAAAGCATCCCGAGCACAATATGCTCTAACAGAACTATTTCATGATATAAAATTAATCTAGGATATAAGAGATAATGAAGGAAATAATCAGCAATATTTCTGCTTAGACAGACCCAGATTATTATCCCAATGGCTTGAAGGAAATCCAGATATTATTTTTCTAGAAACAAGCCTAAATTATCATGAATACAGAAATTTATGGTGGGAATTTGCTCAAAAAGAAGATGTTCTGATTATGGTCAAATTTTGATGTGTTAATGCTGCAACTACAGGCAAGCCACCAATATGGATTGCTAATTGGTGGAAAGATTTTGGTCTCAATAAAGGTGCAATAGATCCCAATATTTTAGGGTCTTTTACTCCTCTTTCTGTTGTCCGAGATCTTTTCTTCCAAGGACCCAATGAGGGAGAAATTCTACGATTTTTCATCCTCAATCATTTTCAATGGGGAATCAAATAAAAAACTGTCCTGCAGATCATAAATGGAGTACCTTTCATAGCATGAAAGATCTACACTAAGATTTGGGATACTTTACACTATCCTGAAAGATTTTCTAGCTTTATTGAGAATGATTAAAACTTTTGTAATAATTCATGTCTAAATGGCCGACAGTGGTGCCATTCAAGTTCCGTCCGTTGCCGTCATTAAACTCCACTTTGTATAGTATAGTCATTTCAAAATATAGTGTTGTCATTTCCAATAAAGAGAATCTTGGAAACTCGGAGCACTTCTCCGACTTTTGGTGCGGATTGACCCACATTTCCAAGATGCTCTATTATTTATCATGTGATATGTCATATATGATTGTACTCTGGTCGGGGAATCTTGCATGACTACCCCGTCAGACCTACTATTCTTGATTACTTTCGGTGGATTTGAAATAAAGATAATTATTTGGTCAGAGATTCCTGCGTGAATACATCTGTCGAATCCCAAAAGTAATATTGAGTGGAAGACATGTAGGACCACTTGTCTATTCGGGTCTTAGCTTCATGATGACTCTTTCTTTCTGAATTTGTATAAAGGAAGGATGAGAGCTCATTGTTAGGCATTCAAAATTCCCGAATTGTGTGAGTTGTGAGTCAGTCTGAGTCTCTAAGCTTCCCTTCTGTCTGAAGCTTCGTGTATTTCTTTAAGTCTGTAAGTCGAGTGAAGAGCATCCTACTCTGAGTCTATAATCTGTGAATCTGGCACATATTGTAATACCCGAGTTATTTGCTCTGATTAATATAAAATTCTTCCGCATGTGTTTAAATCTCTGAAGCTTATTTATTGTCTCTCTATTATGCGCACATTGTGATCTCATTTATTTGCCTATATCTGCAACCATTGTTCCTTGGTACCGTCTGATAGAGTTCGCTCATCCAGATAGTAAGGTTCCTGGTAGTTTGGTGTAAAGCGTCTGTCGAGCAATGGTAGTAAGTCCCGCGAAGGAAAGGAAGCCGCGAAAGGGCAGTGGTAGCTGCAGAGATTCGCTGAAAGCCGGCTATAGGGTTCAAATAGATCTGCAAAATCCTGATGGACTTCAGGTGGTGTGGTTCATAGTTCGGACGGAGTAAAGTGGTTAACCTGACGATATTGGTCCTGACGGGAATAGCAGAGACTAGAAGACCAGATGGTGAGAGGAGATTGTGCATGAGACAAGAGATTTCTGAGTCAAGCTTCATTCTCTGACAGAGGAGGCCCCTGACAAAGTTGTTCAAGGAGAGCATCTTTACAAATGGTATCAGAGCACTTACTCTCTATTTTGCTTCATCAGTATGAGTTTTGAGCCTAATATCTCTTGGCTCATAGTAGTGAGTTCTAGGAACATACTTGTACCTAGTTTTGTATTTTCTACCCTTTTCTCCCCTAATATCTTTTGGCTTGTTTTTCCTCTTCCTTGTTGGATTTGTAAGATATAAACCATATTGTTCACAGATTGATTTTTTATCAGGGAGGTATGAGGACTTTGACACAGAATTTTGTATTTTCATACTAGTACATAGTCCTATCAGGGCTTTGGTTATTAAGGAGTAAATCTCTCCCCAGGTATATAATTCATAAGGAAGTTTGAATACTTCCTCCATCTTTAGATACTCTACAAATTTACTTGGGAGAGCTGCCAGATAAACCTGTTTCCATAACAGGTTTTTACTTTCTTTGACCTCAAAAATTCTCCGTGTCCATTCTTTATGAAATTGCTCATATTCAGACATCTTTCTGCACTTCATATTCATGAGAACAATCTCATGTTTGTCAACAATTTCATTTTCTGTTCCACACCATTGCTCAAGTATTAGAGTAGTAAGAGCACCAATCATGTTATTTACTGCAGTTCCATCAATGTGATATACAATATCACCTTCTTCATCTTTAAGAATTTCTGCTTCCATTTTAGCGATCATTAATGGGGAGGAAATAACTTCCCACCATTTACTGAGAGTTCCTGTAAAACATTGAATAATAGTTTTGCATGCCTCAACTTCAGTTTTCCCTTTCATACACATAATCTTGTATGAGACATACATTCTGTCAATCATCTGTCTCATTTGGGCAATTGACAGATTATCAATGTTCCATTCTTGGAACCAATCATCAGCAAATGTTTGAGTGTATGGAAGCCTACCCTTACCAACTAGATCAGGGGTTGATGGTCTAGTAGAATGATGTGGAAGATTCTCATAGGCTGGGTTCTTGATAGTGACCAAGGAATGACGGTCTTTATAAGGATTTGAAGAAGATTATGGCATTTCTTCTTCAGGGGGAAAATGGAAAGGAAATCTTTTTACAATTTCTATCTCAGAAGGCTTATGTACAGGAGATAGAATAGAAATGTGGGAACTAGGAAGGATAAAGGAGGTAGGAATGGACTTGTCAAGTTGACTAGTTCTTCCCTTGATCTCTGTTAAGGATTTTCCCATTGTTGAAAAGGCATTTCCTAAAACTTCCATGATTTCTTCATGGTTTCTGCTAGATTCTCTGGCTCTATAAGAGATCTCTGATAAAGCAGAATCCATTTTGTCTTTAACATCAATGACGTTTTCTTGTATTTGATCCACGAATCTGACTATAGTATTTGTGGATACTTGAAGATCAAAAATTTGATCCTTTCGTGCATAGTCATTGGTTATAAAAGTATGTGTAGCCATTCCCCTCAGGACAATATTTGTCCTATTAATTTGTTCAGAGACTGACTGGACTCTTTTATCTATCCCAGACAATTGAATGGCTTCTTCTGATAGTAACAGAGGAATTGCTTTTACTTGTTTAGCATTATCTTCTAGCACAATTCCTTTGAAAGGTGGAAAAGTGGAATTTGATTCAACAATACTACCATCAATGCTTTTCCACTTATGTTTTGGGGAAGGAGATTCAGAACTTTCTCCTACCATTTGAACTACAGACATTTGTTTTAATTTCCTCCATTCAAAGAAGGAAATCCAACAATCTTCTTCAGACATGAAATCTTTCCATTCTTTTGACAACCTTAGTTTTTCAGGATTAGGAGTGGCTATGTCAAATTCTTTGGTTTCAGGATTTGTAAACAAATCCCAGTTCAACATTATTTTGATCCATTCATCAGGAATAGATCCCTTCTGGCATCCTCTCATGACTGTATGAAATTTATGTATTTCATCTATAGAGGGTCTTTGAATATCATTGGGTAATGGATTGGTAAATCTACAGTCGGGAATGACTGTGTTACATTGTTCAGTATATCCTAACCCATACTTGGGAGTGTCAGGTTGTCTCGTACCCTTATAGATATCTTTAATTCTGGGATCTAATGATTCAATTGAGGGCATGTAATGGATCATAAGATAGAAAGTATGTTCTGAAGTAGATACAGAGGACTCTATCGTATTATGTACAGATCTAATACACTCAAAAGAATCCATAGTAGTATTAAAATCTTACTATCTCTGCACAGAAAAGCAGGGCGTTTAGTCTTATGTCTTCTCGAAAGAAGATTAGACAGGCTCCTGGCCAACTGCTCAGGCAAAAACTAGCAATCTGAATATACAGGATTGGATTCTAAACTAGACATTATACAGAAATTTTTTAAACACAGAGCGAATAGCTATATCAGATCGAAGAGAGTCTGATATCATAACCGGGTTGAAAAGAAGGACATGGCTCTTATACCATTTGTAAATATGCTCTCCTCGAACAACTTTGTCAGGGGCCTCCTCTGTCAGAGAATGAAGCTTGACTCAGAAATCTCTTGTCTCATGCACAATCTCCTCTCACCATCTGGTCTTCTAGTCTCTGCTACTCCCATCAGGACCAATATCGTTGGGTTAACCGCTTTATTCCGTCCGAACTATGAACCACACCACCTGAAGTCCATCAGGCTTTTGCAGATCTATTTGAACCCTATAGCCGGATTTCAGTGAATCTTTGCAGCTACCACTGCCCTTTCGCGGCCTCCTTGCCTTAGCGGGACTTACTACCACTGCTCGGCAGACGCTTTACACCAAACTACCAGGAACCTTACTATCTGGATGAACGAACTCTATCAGACGGTACCAAGGAACAACAGTTGCAGATATAGGCAAATAAATGAGATCACAATGTGCGCATAATAGAGAGACAATAAATAAGCTTCAAAGATTTAAACACATGCGGAAGACTTTTATATTAATCAAAGCAAATAACTTGGGTATTACAATATGTGCCAGATGCACATATTACAGACTCAAAGCAGGATGCTCTTCACTCAACTTACAGACTTAAAGAAAGACACGAAGCTTCAGACAGAAGGGAATCTTAGAGACTCAGACTGACTCACAACTCACACAATTCGGGAATTTTGAATGCCTAACAATGAGCTCTCATCCTTCTTTTATACAAATTCGGAAGAAAAGAGTCATCATGAAGCTAAGACCCGAATAGACAAGTGGTCCTACATGTCTTCCACTCAATCTTACTTTTGGGATTCATCAGATGTATTCACACAAGAATCTCTGACCAAATCATTATCTGTATTTCAAATCCACCGAAAGTAATCGGGAATAGTAGGTCTGACGGGGTAGTCGTGAAAGATTCCCCTACCAGAGTACAATCATATATGACATATCACATGATAAACAGTAGAGCATCTTGGAAATGTGGGTCAATCTGCACCAAAAGTCAGAAAGGTGCTCCGAGTTTCCAAGATTCTCTTTATTGGACATGACAACACTATATTTTGAAATGACTACATTATACGAAGTGGAGTTTAATGACGGCAACCCACGGAACCCGAATGGCACCACTGTCGGCCATTTAGACATGAATGATTACACAGTGGAGTTTGATGTGTAAACCCACGGAAACCATTATTCTAATAGATGATCATGAAAGTGTCTAAAGTTATACGGATCCCAATGTTGTGTATATACTTCTCTGACTAACTCAAGATCATTATTGTTTTCTTCATCTTGATGAAGTAAAAACTTGGTTCGAATTATCCACGGATGCTTTTCACTTATAAACATCATCTTATATTCTTCTTCTGAGAATAAATCAACAATAGTATCTAGCCTTATGTTATGAAAAAGAAACATTCTGCCAACTTCTGTAACCTCTGCGTTTATGCTGACTGGATTCAGTCCAAACTGATGCCACCATTCCATTAACCAATCAGGTTCAGGCCAATTTCTGAATGAATGAGCAAATTTTATCATGCAGTAATAATACTTATATCTGTTTGTCCAAAGACAAACATTGAACCACATTGTTTTGTACTGCTGATAATCTATATTGAATATCCTTTCATCTGGATTTCCATTTGGCCATTCTTGGACAGTTCTAATTCAATTTATTTGGAAGAAATTGTATGCAGGAGTTTCTTCCCATCTCTATGTCTGATGATCAAACCATTGTCTGTTAACATATCTGAGTCTGCTTAAATCTCCCATTTCTATCATCTTTCCTCTGGATGCAATAGTAGCAGCTTGGTGCATTCTACCAAGTATATGTTGAGGAGGGAGTACATTTATGTGTGTATTCCTTGAAAATCCAGGTAGTCCCAATTCTACCTTTTCTAAATGTCGGTGTTTTCATATCATAAATGTTTTGCAGGAGAGAGGACGAAGGATTTGGCATCGAGGAAGAAGGGGACATAAGGTCTTTTCTCATCTTTTTTGTCAGTGAAATTATTGCGGAGACGGTATGAGATGACATCATCATGGTGGTGAAGAGGAGAGGCTCTTCTTTCTGATTTCTTATTCATACTGTGTCAAGTTGATTTCTTAGTGAATTGTGTGGTTAGTACATCCTTTCACCTCATTCTTTCATCCCCTCCGTGAGGTAAAACTCCTAACCCGTTTAGGGCGTAAAATGATTATTTAGAAATCTATGGGTTAACCCACTTAAAAGGTCTGGCTAATAGGGCGTAAAATGATTATTTAGAAATCTATGGGTTAACCCACTTAAACGGTCTGGCTAATAGGGCGTAAAATGATTATTTAGAAATCTGTTTCACTAAATTTCTCTAGAAATGATTCTTGAACCAATGTAGCATAGTTTTTGGTTGTGTGAGTTCATGTTCAAGGGTTAGCCTTACTTCGCATTTTTTAACTGTTTGGGTTGTTCGAGAGTTTATTTTTTTTATTTTGTTTGCACTATTCAATGGGTTTTTGAATTTTGTTGTAGGATGTACATCAGAACCAAAGATGGATGGGTATAGGGGAACATGAGAGTGGAGGAGTCTGATAAATGAATTCGCCTCGTGGATTACCGAGTGTGCATAGAACCATAGAGTTGTAGCCCGTAAGAATTGTTTTATGGTCATGGGTTAAACTTTATTATTTATTATTTCCATCACATATTAAGAATTATTTTATGGTCATGGGTTAAACTTTATTATTTATTATTTCCATCACATGTTAAAATCGTTTGCTTATTATTTCGATTTCAGGATCATGGAGCATAAGTGTTTTACTATTATTTGGATTTCAGACTGAAGGGCGTTTTAATCCATTGGCCATTCTAGGTAAAGCTTGTTTTCATTTATTTTTATATTTTTTGAGTTCTTGGTCATTGATTTTGGCCTAATGATTTGAAATGAACTTTGATCTGTAAAATGTTTCATTTATTTTTATATTTTTGGAGTTCTTGGTCATTGATAGGCCCAATGATTTGAAATGAACTTTGATTTGTAAAATGAAATGTTTCATTTATTTTTATATTTTTGGAGTTCTTGGTCATTGATAGGCCTAATGATTTGAAATGAACTTTGATGTGTAAAATGTTAGACAGCAGGGTTCATCCTTGAGAAAGAAGATCAGACCATTAATGTGTTTGTTTCAATCGAAGAGATTCTTGATTTCTTCTGTAGGTTTGTTTATTTGGATTGCTTATATCATTTATATATAATTAGAATGGCCATGGAGATGATTCTTTTTCAATCTTTGTTTGCAGTCATTATGGAGATGATATGACAGCCAGAGAAGGAGAGACTACGAAGAATACCACCGATTTGAATTAGGTAAATACACATTCTTTCTATTCTCTGTTTGAATTAGGTAAATACACATTATTTCTACTCTCTGTTAAATGGTTATTCTACATAAAACAACTAACATTGTAGATTATATGGTTATTCTAATTATGGTCAATTTTCTATTAAACTAGCTGGTTCTTGAAATTATTATTTAGAAATTTGTTTTGTCCAAATCAAATTTCACTAAACTAGATGACTATAGAAGCAAAGTTACCTCAAAAGTCAATAGATGATTATGTTGGCTAGCTATTACGTATGCTACATTCCATTTTGTCTACTCTCTTTGAGGGATTTTCCCCACACAATTTCCTCCTCGGTATCCATGATTCCTCGGCACAGTCCAGATTCCCTTGTCACAGCACTGAGTGTGGGTGGGTTGCTTGTGCAAGACAATTTTGGTTCTTGCTTACTCCTATGCATGGATGCTTGGGGATTGATATACATCATTAACACGGATAGATAATGCTCTCCCAACCCTTGCTATTTGTATTCCACATTCATAAAAACATTGTTTCCATGATGTGGTCATTATTGGGTTAATGTCAGTTAGCATTGTTGTGTGAAATTGGATGACTATGTTATTGGGATAATGCCAGTTAGTATTGTTGTGTGAAATTGGATGACTATGCTAGTTACCCATTGTGTATGTTATATTTCATTTGTTCCTGTTTACTCTAAAGTCATAAATGATTATGTTGGCTAGCTATTTTGTAAGCTACATTTCATTTTGTTTGACTTTTCTCATAGAGTTTCCTTCTTGGTATCCAACATGATAACTGAGCAGCCCATATTTCCTCCTCACGTCACAATTCTGCTAGACAGCTTTGGTTATTGCTTTCTCCTATGAATGGATGTTTGGGGATTGATATACATCGTGGGATAAATCGTACCCTCCCAACCCTTGCTATTTGCATTACACACTCACAAAACATTGTTGCCACGATGTGTCATGATTGGGATAGTGTTAGTTAGCATTGTTGTGTGTGAACTTAGATTATGTGGTGGACGTCTATAATAGAATGAAGAGATGCCATATTCAATCTCCAAAGATACTGGCGCTGTAAATTTATATTTTTTTAGAGGGGGATTTTTTTATTAATAATAATTGTTTATTTTCTTGAGGGGTGGGGAATTTCAGAGTCTTTACTATTTATACAATGTTTACCTGGTCCTAGGAGTCATAGAGATAAATTATGAACACCAAATGTAGAAATGTTACCAAAATCATTTTCTTTTCCTTATTTCACCTTGGTGAGTGTCATGATTTCCTTGTAAGTGGCCACCCTTGGGGAAAGGGTTGTAACCATGGGCTTTCCTTGAAGGGTTGTCGCATCGTCCCTACTCATACTTACCACTTTCCATTACTTCTACTCTTTCATGTCCTCGTCTTTTAGGTCATCGAGCTTATTGACCCATGACGGGCATGTAGCTCATTTCATGGGAAGAAGGGGTTGAACGCCCAAAGGTTTGTAGCTGGCAAAAGATAAAAGCCAATCATAAAACCTTCATGATGCTAGCCCAAGGATCTCGAGAACAATGAAATGTTTCTCGCAAAAAATTGAGGGACCCGTAAAATAAATAACTAATTGGACATGTCAACCAAGGTAGAGTGTGTGGGCAATGTTTTTCATGCTTAGGTAGAATTCCCACTTTAGCTTCAACTTGGAAATATTCTAATAAATTAATGGCAAAGGGGCTTGGAAAAATCATGCATCACGGACGAAAGACATCATACCCTCTACAAAGGCACCCATAAATGAGACAATAAGAGCCCTTGTATGTCATGAAACCCCATAACTAGAATTCTAACCCCATCCACCTCATACCCACTACATGACTTAGAAAGCATTGTCCTTGGGAACCTCCTTTACTTGAGGAATTGGTCCACCCAATAAGGCATTATGACACGACTCCCATATCTAAATTTGGCAAATTGCATAGGGTTTTTGAGCACTTGTTTAATTTGAAAAGGTAGATTTGATGCACATGTTTAGATGACTCTTGTATTAAATGTGATTTTACTTGGCATGATACGTTTAACTCAAGACCCTTGGAGGGAATATTCACTTGTCTTTGCAGGACCTTTCTTGGTGGAGATTTGTGGAGGAACAAGCCTTGCTTGGGCCTTCTTGGGGGCATGAAGTCCATAGAGTGGATGCCATACCCCACGCCTTGGGACAAGCTAGATGATGAACGTTGCCTTTGGAGGCATGAGAGGACATCTTGGAGAAGGAAAGCTAGCCCCCTCTTGCCCAATGTTTGACCTTGGAGGCTCAAAACGTCATTTTCTAGGGCATGACGTCTCATTTTGGGACTAGGGTTTGATGGTGTTGGTGACTTGATGATGATTTGACATTATTGATGGATGACGACCCTTGCACCATGGAGATTAGGCCTTTGGAGGCCCAACGACTTCCTCAAGCAACCCAACGACTTGCTCTTATTACCAAAATGCCACCCCTAGAGGGCATGGCATCATCTTTTATGGATTCTTTTAATTGTATATTTAAATTTTGATTTGTAAAGGGAAAATTAGGAGGTTGGCCTCCCTAATTTGTGTTTTACCCTAAAATAAGTGGACAAACTATGTTTGCAAGGTCAATTATAAATTAAGGCCTTGTCACTTTCATTTGAGATACAACAACACTTGAGAATTACATAAGTTTTGGGCTGAAATTTTCGCCCTGCTTGGGCAATTCACACATTCTCCCCCTTATGCTATTTTGGATGCTAGTTGCTTGTCTCTTGTGGAAGAAGTGGTGTGCTATCTCTCTTGGATGGTTTCTTTTGCTTTGTGGTGGAAAATACTTGGTAAATAAAGGTTTAATCTTGCAATCACTTGAAACTGATAAGGAAATTTCTGCATATTGTTAGTGTTTCTTATTGGTTCATGTTTATTCTTGTCTAAACCCTTGGAGGAGTATAAAGTCATACACCCTCCACTAATTTTATCACATTTGTCTTTGGATAAGCTACTCAACAAGGTTGCTAGGAGGAGTAAAAGGGCTTACACCATGCTAGATTGACCTTGCTAGTTGTGTTTTCCCTAAGGACTAGAAAGGCTTACCCCCCGAAGGAGGTAACACAACTAGTTCTTACAACAAGAGACCCCATAACCCAATTGATAAAGGCACTAGTCTATTTTACATTGGAGAAATAAAATCATTTGCATTGGAAACATGAACTTTTCTTTTTTGCAATTGTTCAAGTTGGAATCAATTTTGCATGCTTAAGGCATCTTTGTGCCCTAAGGGCATTTAGCTTAGCCTAGTAATTTTTGTTTTAGTTACAAACTAAAGCTAGATCCATTAGGTCTGCAACAAAATCATCTTTATTTCATCTATTGATCATCTTTCTACTGCTGAAATTTGTTTACAAGCTGCGATTATTAAACTACTTGTTATTGGTTATCTTTTGGGTGGATTGTTAGCTGATTTTAGTGGCTAGAATTCGTTTTTGTAGCATTTTTTTTCTACAACCACTCAACTATTGTATTACTTGTAGATAACACTTAACAAACAACCCTAAATACCATCTAAAGTCTTTCTCTTTTCAGTGGAAGTTTGACTAGTTATTGCTAGCTTAGTTTCCATCATCTTATACTTGATTTTAGTGGTTTAATTTGCAGCTATTGGTAATTGTTTCTGGTTGATTTATAGACATATATATTGCAAAAATTTGGTACATCAATCTTACCTTGTTGATCCCCTTGATATAAGACTTGGTTTATGCTCATTTGTCTTGTTCTAGACAGGGATAATGTTGTTTTTCAGGTGCACAACTATTGACAACAATTTAACCTTCCACAGGACTCGTTCTCAAGCCATCCTTCATCTCCAATATTGACATTTAGGGGATCCATCCTTCATCATTTCACTTTTCATCTCAATCCCCCAAGGGTCATCGGGATTCCCCCCTTATGGTGACTTATCGTCACTAAAGCGAGGGGAGTGTCTATCTAAGGTGACAGTGGGTAGGTACTCCCATAGTTGTCACACTTTCGTGGATTGGGTTGGGCTTTGCCCAATCTACATATTGTGCGATAACATTTTGGTATCGTTGTTGGGAAGGATTTTAAATCATTTCTCGATCCCTAACGACACTTTGGAAAGCTTTGATCCCAAAGCCTTTACCCATAGCTTTCCTGGTGACTCCATTTGAGGGAAGTTCCCTTTCCATTCTTGATGAGCCTTCCATAAAGCTCATCTGGCGACTCCACCATCCAAGAACCCACCATCCCTTCCCCTAGAAGAGTCAAGACTTCTAAGGTTTACCAAAGAAGGCCTCCTCATAATTCCCCTATTTTGAAAACATTATTTCAAGGTTACCTTCCCATTAACACAATGGCCCACACTTGGACTAGTAACCTTTTCAAACCATTGAACTTGGCTGCTATAGTTGGGTATCCCAACACCATGCCCAAGGAAATTCATAAGTGGATGCCAAAGTTTGTTGGAAACAATGTGATTACACCAGAAGACCACCTATATGCAATAGGTGTGGAAGTGTTGAATGCATGAGTAGAACATGAAGATGTTGGAATGAATCTTTTAGCCATGTGATGCAGGAACATCCTGCTCCAAAAATCATTGTATATTTGGTTAAACTAGGGGGTCTCATGTTTGCTAAGGATTTGATTCCTTAATAGAAAATATGTATGTTTTGAGTGAGAAATATATGTGTGTGAGGTTTTAATTGTAAATGTTCTCGAATATGTGAGAACATGAGTAATATTGGGCTTGTAGAGATCTCATGAGGATCTTAGGGATTAGAAGATCCTAGAATAGGGATTTGGTTGAGTGGAAAGTAGATCGGAGAGGATCCTTAGGAATCTTTTGAGGATTTTTTGGGTTTGAACCAGAAACAGTTCAGGATCTCTTTTGTATATTATTGTAAGCCTTAGAGGCATAGAGGGATTTGAAAAGATATAAGAGATTGGGCCAAACATCATTGAGATGGCCAATGGAATGACCTCAGCATGGCCCTAGAGGGCCCACCTTTTCTTCTTCCATAATATTTGTCTTGCCAGCAACAACAACATCCATCACCATCAGCTGGGTCATTTATCAGAAAGATTTCTTTCTCCATGAGGTAATTGGCCCAGATATCATGATATGTGTCACTTTTTATCATTAAAACCTTTAAATATATGCATCTGATTCCTTTTATTTCTAACAACTGATTGAACCTTACATTTGCCCACTTGACCATGTTTGGGGGGATTGACAGGGTGTCCTAGCAAGCCTTTGTCCATAGGTTTTGGTTTTCCACTTGGGGGGACTTCTGAAAGGCCATTGTCCGCTCCCATCATAAAACCAATATTTCATCTTGTTTCCCGCTCACTTGTCCCACTCCCCTTGTCCGGGCATTGGGTTGACCTGTCTTCAGGATTGCACCTTGTCTCGTGGGAAGAAGGGGCTAAAGGCCCATAAGGTAAAAGTAAGCTGGTAAAAGATAAAAGCGTAAGAATAAAACCTCGAGATGCTTCGCCCAGGGATCCTCGAGAAAGCAATAAAAGGATTCTCAACAAGAAACTAGAGGGACTCGGAAGAAAATAATAAAACAAGACCTAGTTAGAGGATAGGGGGTCTCATCACGAGCCAGCCTATTAGGTCCATGGGTACCTAGCAGTATGACATTGCCACCAGCTGGTTACCACGCCAGGGCAGTGACTCTTGGCTGCATGGCCAAGGGAAAGGGGGTCTCATCATGAGCCATACTTTCATTTCTGTGAAATTACTTATGGGTAACGCTGCCACCACTGGTCACCACACCATTGCATTGTCCCCTGATTATCTCTTGAACAAAAAGAAAAAGAAAAGCAATAAAAGAATAAAATAATACAGACAAGAATGGGCTTGGAAAGAGTGCATCTATGATAGGTACAACTCGCCTTCTACAAAGGCACCCACAAATAACACATTGCATCCTTGGCCCTAACTGCACCCACATGCTTGGACTTCCCTTAACCACATCACCCACTCACATGGTTTTGATGAGGTTTTCTTCTGGGAACTCACCTTTTTTGATGGACACTAGCCCAATAGAATGTTTTGTCTTTTCATCCAGATTTGTATAGCAGGCTTGTGTAATGTCTTTGGGCTATTGACAGATGTATTAGGGATTTTATGCTTATGTTTAATAATATTAATGATGAAATGTGATTGACATTGCTATGATCCCTGTGACATATGAACCCATGGAGGGCGTAGCTTTTGATGTGTAGGACCATGCCCGACGGACAAGTACCATTTGGACCAGTACACATGGGGAGATGATCAGTTCGGACCTCCATGGTGTTGAAGAGCCCACCAGATGGATGTTGAGACCCCATCAGGGGGTAGAGACAGGGCAGAGGATGATCAAAGACTTTGTACCAGAGAAGCAGAGAACATTCCACCAGAGGCACCCTGACACTGCTTGGCCTAGGGGGATTGACCCACTTTTAGAGGGACGTTGACTCTAGATGGCCCAGGACATCACCAGGAGGCTTATGATGTCATCATGAGCATGTTGGCAGATGGATAGGGCAGTTGGCACATGTGGCAGCTTGGAAGAGCCTAATGAGGGCTAACATCTTGCCTCAGGAGGCTACATTTGCCCTGATAGGGGCTAACGTCACCCTAGGAAGGGGTGACATCTTACCTTTTTTCTTGATTAGGGTTTTAGTCTAGAATTTAATGTAAAAATAGTATAATTTTGATATTATGGCCTTGTCGTCTTTTTTATGACCTCAAAAGTAAATTAGGTCATTGATACAGTATATATTGAGGATTTTGATCCTCATTTTAGGATCATAACTGATTCACTCCATAAGGAGGACTGAAATTTGCACCCTCTCTTGGGTTTTTGGATGAATTAAGTGATGCACACTTGTTGAAGGAAGAGATTTTTGGCATTTATGGTGTTTCTCTTTAAGGAAGGTGTTATAACTAGGGTTTACATGGTTATTTCTTGGTGATTTGTAAGTATTTTTTTGCAAAACTTCTTGAATGAATGGTTGTGGTTTAATTTCTTGCATTTGTTTATAAATATTGTTGAATCAAAGCCCTGGGGGACAAGCACACAAGTAGGTCATTGTCTCATGTCCCCTGATACAGAAACCTTAAGCCATTGTTGAGGAAAGAAGGAGCCTAGCCTTAGCTACACTCCTATTTCCTCTTCCTCTTTTCTAGTCGTACTATTTTGATGCAAAAAAGAGTGAGACGTCCCTGGCCTAGGTCTACTACACTAGGGCCATACTCTTTCTAGGGTTTGCTGAAAGGCCTTGCTTTAGTAACACCTCACCTCATCAAGCCCTCTTGTTTTGGTTATATTTTTATTATTGAGCTAATCGTCTGCTGGGAAGGAGGAGAGAGCAAGAGGCCTTGCTTTAGCAACACTGGAGTGAGCCTCTCTCCCCTAGGGTTCTGATTTTGAGGCCCTGCTTTAGCAGCAACCCAAACATTTTCCCACTAGTCCTTGAAATCTTGCCTCCTTCAACCTTTGCGTCCTTCACTTATGACTCCATTAAACCCTAAGGCATTGATTTGAAAGTTCTCTAACGTTGAAGTGAAGCTGATCAAACAACTCTCTAAATTCTTTGAATTTCAAACCCTAACCTACTAACCCTAAGTTGTTGACATCATCATTGGATATTTCATCTTTAATGCAGCAACGTTTTAATTTATGAGAAATTGAATGGTGGTTTAAAGCATTTATTAAATAAAGTGTTGATTGGTTACATTGAATGCCACATCGTTCCAATATTTATTGGTGAAGTGTTATGTCTTTTCATTTGCTATTGATAAACATTGACTTCATCAACATTTATTGCTAATTGCTTATATATATTTATCAGATAGTCTTATGAAGTACTAACCCATTGAAATATAGCTTGCATATATCCATTTGTTGTTGTCTTGTTCCAGGCAGATGTTTTTCATTGGGGATTTACTTTATTATTGGTTGTTTAGCTGGGACTTTCGGTTTGGGTGGTGACTTGTGTGGAGGAAATTTTTTCCTTATCTCATTATCCTTCTGCCTCCTCAAAACCATAGGTCATCAGGGACGTCTCTCCTAGGCCTAACCTCCCTAAAGAGAAAGAACCTCCCCATCATGGTGACATTGGGTGGGATAGGTTCCTGTTATGCCAGTTTGGCCTTCAATCTTATAGCCTTTTTCCTAGCTACAAACTATGCGATAATAGTCCTCCTTGGTCCTTTGCAAGTGAGGGGAACATTACAGTCTCCCCTACTAGGAATTGCTTTCCCACAAGCAATTATGTACCTATTTGTTGTAGCACTTGTTCGTTCTCCCAAGTAGCATCTTCTATAGGCAAATTCTTCCATTTAACCAAGTATTCCTTAACCTCCCTGTTCCTTAATCGTTTCTCCCTTACCTCCAAGATCTCCTCTGGGATCAAAATCACGTGTCCCTCTTCATCAATTGGGGGTAGCTCTTTATTAGCTATAACATGCTGCCGTGAAGCTCTCTATTACGCCAATTTGGCCTTCAATCTTATATCCTTTTTCCTAGCTACAAACTGTGTGATAACAGTCCTCCTTAGTCCTTTGCAGGAGAGGGGAACATTACAGTCTCCCCTACTAGGAATTGCTTTCCCACAAGAAATTATGTAGCTGTTTGTTGTAGCACTTGTTCATTCTCCCAAGTAGCATCTTCTATAGGCAAATTCTTCCATTTGACCAAGTATTCCTTAACCTCCCTGTTCCTTAATCGTTTCTCCCTTACCTCCAAGACCTCCTCTGGGATCAAAATCAAGTGTCCCTCTTCATCAATTGGGGGTAGCTCTTTATTAGCTATAACATGCTGCCCTGGAGCCCTCTTTAAGCAAGATACATGGAAAACATTGTTGATTTTGCTCTCCGATGGTAATTTTAGTTCATATGCAACTTCCCCAATTCTCCTTTGCACTTCATAAGGCCCATAGAAGCATGGTTTGAGCTTCTCAACACCATTCTTCTTAATAGATGCTTGTTTGTACGGTTGTATCCTTAAATAGACAAAGTCCCCTACCTCAAAGGTGTGCTCCACCCTCTTTCTGTCAACATATAATTTATGTTGGTTTTGTGCGCTATGCAAATGGTCTTTGAGGTCTTTAAGAATGTTTTGGCTTTCTTGTATCCACTCTTTGGCCATAGGAGCCTTTCTATCTCCAAACACAATTTCAACAAAAGTAAGGGGATCATAACTGTACAAAGCTTTGAAAGGAGACATACCAATGGACAAGTGGTGGGTGGTGTTGTAGCAATATTCACCCAAATAATGCCATTTGACCCATGCCTTTTGCTGCCCTGCTACATAATTTCCGAGGAAACCTTCCACCCATTTGTTCACTATTTATGTTTTCCCATCTTTTTGTGGATGATAGCTAGTTCTAGGAGTCAACTCAGTACCCACCAATCTAAAAAATTCATGCCAAAAGATGCTCATAAACTTGTTGTCCCTGTCGCTCACAATTGTCTTGGGTAATCCATGTAACCTGAAAACCTCCCTAAAAAACAATTCAACTACTTGAGATGCGCTATAGTCCATGGTGATGGCATAAAACTGGGCAAACTTAGTCAAATGATCTACTACCACAAATATACAATCTTTCCCATGTGTCCTAGGGAGCCTTGTAATGAAGTCCATAGATATACTTTCCCACTTACGCTCTGGAATGGGAAGAGGTTGTAATAGGCTTGCTGGGTGATTGTGCTCATCTTTATTCTACTGACAAGTGGTACACTCCCTGATGTGGTGCATGACCTCTCCCTTGAGACCCTTCCAGGAAAACCTCTCTCTTATCTTCCTATATATCTTAAGAAACCCTTGGTTCCCTTCTAATGGTGAGTCATGGATGAGGATTCTGGAACTAGATTGATCCTGTACCTGTCATCTTGTCACTACCCATCCATTAACTCACATGCAAATTTGTTTTTAGAGTACTCCACCAATAGATGGGATTTCCAGTCAAATGATATTTCGATCATGGAATAGGCTGAGGGCCTTCTGGACAAAGCATCTGCTACTACATTATTCTTTCCTTTAACATATTCTATGTCAAAGTTATATGCTTGGATATTGCTCACCCATTTTTGTTGCCTTTCATTAAGGTCCCTCTATGCAATGAAGTACTTGAGGTTGTTGTGATCAGTGCTCAACACAAATTTTTCTCACACTAGATATTGTCTGAACTTGGTTAATGTGTGCATTATGGAAAGCATTTATTTGTCATAGATCTTGTATAGTAGCTTAGTACCCCTCAATTTGCAGTTCTCATAGGCAATAGGATGCCTATTTTACATCAAAACAACTCCAACACCTTTACCAGATGCGTCACACTCCAATATAAAAGGTTGAGAAAAATCAGGTAGAGATAATACAGGGCAGGTACTCATTACCTTTTTCATTTTCTCAAATGTATACTGTGCCTCATGACTCCATGCCAATGCCCCTTTCCTGGTCAAATCTGTTAGACGTGCACATAGTTGAGAGAATCCCTTGACAAACTTTTTATAATAGCTGCAGATACCAAGGAAGCCCTTGAGTTCTGTAAGTGTTTTGGGAGTGAGCCAATCAATGATGGCCTGAATCTTCTCTTGATGAACCTGTACCGCTTTTGCTCGAATAATGTGACCCAAGTAGAGAACCTTTGTCATCCCAATTTCACATTTTGATTCTTTGGCATATAAAGATTGTTTTTCCATGATGCTCAGGATTTCATCTACATGTTTAAGGTGATCCTTCCTTGTTTTGTTGTAAATCAACAAATCATCAAAGAAGATAAGCAAATACTTAATTGCTTGTTGAACACATGATTCATGCAAGACTGAAAAGTGGTTGGTGCATTGGTTAGGCATGTTGCTGCCTTTATACACACTTGGGCTATCGTGGAAGAAATCTTCAATCCACTTAGTGTTTCCTTGGGGGCAAGTCTCGAGTCAAGGTGTTGTCACCTGATCCTCGACTCCTCCGTCTAGGCCAACTTCTAGTGAAGCCAAGGGGGGTAGTCCAAAACAAATNTTATTGCAAAATAAAACATTTAAAGTGAAGCATTCAACAGATTCATTTGATAGACAAGATAAGCATTTATAATAGAAGAGATGTCCAACCATAGACGATGCATGCACAATAAAGTAAATGATACAATATATGCAAGTGTTGTAACAATTATTAGGCAGTCATCATATTACGAATGAAATACTGCTCATAAAGTAAAAGTTGTGAACATGAGACCAATGCCTTAATGGTGTCGTGGGCAATTGTTGAACGTGTGTTTTATTAAGTTTAAATTAAAGGTAGATTAATGAAAATATGTGGCCTCTTTAGAGGTTATCTTTTTGTTTGGAAATATGCGGAGAACTTACCGAAACCCCAAGGCTTCACCAGTAAGTTCAATGAAGGTGTCGGATGTCCAACACGGGGAGAACCTAGATCTCAAAGTTCCCGTTTGACTTCACACACTCCCTTCATGTGGTTTCCCTCGCATCAAGATAACTACTATCAAGGTTTTCCTAATTAAAGTACTCTACACTAACTGCCCCGGTTCTGATGAATCCTAGGATCAAGCTAGGCTCGCAAGGGTTCAAATCATACACTCGGAACTGCGAGGAAGGTTTATTTTAAAAATGAAAGGAAAATGCGAAAAACTGAGAAGTTTTCTAATTACTAAAAGCGGAAATGAAAACTAAACTAGAAAAATAATTACTTTACTTAAGTGAAGAAAGTAGTGATTGCTTGAATGGTTAATTTCCTTAGATTGTGTGTTTTGAACACATAAAAGAAAGAAACTCATAAGGAAAGTAAAGCACATAACCACCACCAATCCCCCTTAAGAGGATGATGAAACTGGACACTAAAGGCCCTCTTTTATTAATGCCTATTACACTTCGAGAAAATGAATTCTCTTTTTTCTTTTTTATGAACTTTGGATCTTTATAGAATGGATGAAATTATTAACAACAATTACAAAGAAGACTTTCTAGAGTTTTGGCATTCAAAGGATCCAACTTGGGGTAGAATTTCTTCAGTTTTGCTTCTAATTTGTCAAAGTTTCCCCTTGTTTTGTCACGGACCTGATAAAAAATAGAAAAGAAAAAGAATTAGATGATGATATAAAACACTATAAGAAAGTAAATATAAAATGAATAAATTTGACCAAATTTTCTTAATATTTTCTCATCCAAAAATGCTAATTTTTTGGGGTTTTTCGGGACTTTAGATGAAGGTAAACTAAGGTCTCTTAGATTATTTTTTTTGTTGGCTATCCAAAAAAAACAACATAAAACTTCTAATTAGCTAGATATTAAATGCAAAACATAAACAACTTTCTATCTTGAGATTAGGATATGAATTTCAGAAAATTGCAAGAAAAAATTCAAATCTACTCTTTTAATTGAAAGAGAAATAACTTAGATCTAAATCCTATTTGCATGCAACAATAGAAACTAAGTTTAACTTGAAAATAAAACCTAGATCTATGATAGCAAATGCAATAAAGTAACCAAATGATTTTTCTTTATAGAAATTAGAAAGAGAGGAGAAGAAAACAAGCTTATGCTTGGAATCTCTTTGGGCGATGGGGTCCTTCTTTGGTGAAATGTAGAGGGATCTTCTTCAAATGCCTTTAATAAGTAGAAGCATCAACCTAGATCCTCCTAATCTCCAAGTAGAGCATCAATCACTTCAAATCCTTGCAAAACAGAGGGTTAGAAAATGGTGCCACCTACAAGAGAGACTTCAATACATGATTAATTAAGCAAAATGAAAAAACATTGAAAATCTCGCCAATAGATAAACAATGAGCATTACTAATCAAACAAGTTTAGTATTCTTATCCAAGTAAGCAACAATGCTTTTACAAGGCCAATTTAAACCACAATATTAAAGCAAGAAATATGAAATAACATGACCTCATAGTTACAAGCATCCACACATTATCAAGTCGCCAATTTGACCTCCAAAGTCTCTTGAATTCCAAATATGAAAGAATATTACAATAACAACAAATCGCCCAAGCTCCAACTGACTCAAAGGAGGAGGGTCGAGCTTGCTTTAGATTTTTCCAGGTGAAGTTTCCTAAGTGAGGGCGCATGGGAAAAGAGGAGTGGTGTACTAGAGAACTGGGGAAACATGGGAGTGAAGTGGCGAATGAGTGGAGAGGGAATAGTGGTAGGTGAGGGTTGTGGAGTGAAGTGAGGTGAGATGGAGTGGGAGAGGAGTGGAGTGGTAGTGGAAAAGGAAGAGAGGGAAAGTCCCTCATTGGGATTAGTGCCACTCTTATGTGAATGTGCCAACTAGAGGAGGAGGAGGTGCGCCTAGCCTCATTAGGATTTCCTCCCACTTGCCATGTCACTCAACCTAGGCACCCTTACTAGGAGATTACTTCGCCAACTAGACCAGGGACTCTAGACATGAGAAAACATGTCCCCGACATGTTTGCTAAAATTTAGCACTTTAATTAAATTGTCCTTTTTACCTTTTAGAGAGAAAAAATCAATTTTGAGTGATTAAAATCACTTTTTTGCCTCAACAAAAGGGGGATAAGGGTTTAGGAGGTTCTCTGGTTTAGAAAATGAGCACAAGCATGGCATCTAACAACAACTGGTGCCATTTTTATGACTTTATTGACCTTTACATTAAAAAAATGTTCGTTTTACGGGTAATTTTTAATTGACTAAAAAACTTTAAAAAATCCTAGGAGGGATTTAGCGCAATTTCCATATGACTCAATAGACATGACTTACCATGAATTCCTAGACATTTAGACACTAGACATTGGTTATACCATGTCAAGGCTTAACCACCAGCACATACTCAAGCTTTGGAGGAGATTTGAGTGAAAAAACTTAGAAATTATTAATCGTATAATAGGAAAGAAATAATTAACATGTAAAAAAACACTCTAGAGTACACACTCGTGCCCAGGTTTTAGGTGGCCAATAGTCTTTTGCAACTTTCATGCTCAAGTCATTTATTACAATGCCCCAGAGAGATTAAAATGCGGAAACTTATAATTCCCAACGTGACATCTAAAGGTTGTCTTATGTATGTCTTGCTCCCTCATCCTAATCTAATGGTATCCCGAGCGCAAATCAATCTTTGTGAAATAGACTGCACCATGTAGTTCAACCAACAATTCATCTATTTTGGGAATGGGGTACCTGTTATTGATAGTTCTCTTATTTAGGACTATGTAATCTATGCACATGTGCATGGTCCTATTATCCACCAGTTTGCACAAGCTGGTTTCTTGAAGAGCTGCCAAAGAATGAACAAGCAGTGCTCATATGACAGAGTTCAGAGTTCAGTCGGTCTTGCAAAAGACCACCTTTTTCTGCATTTCCACCATTGTAATAAATGACCTGAGTATGATATATTGTAAAAGGCTATTGGCCACCTAAGACCTAGGAGTGAGCATGTACTCTAGAGTGTTTTTTTTTACTTGTTAATTATTTTTTTTGCTTGCCTTTGTGAGCGATTAAATAGTTTCTAAGTTTTTTCACTCAAAAGACTGACTCCAAAGCTAGAGTAGTTGTTGGCGATTATGCCTTGGCATGGAAAATCCAATGTTTAGTGTTTGAATGTATATGAGCTCATACTAGTTCATCTTGATTGAGTCATTTGGAAATTGCAGCTAGGTTTGATAGGTTTTTTTTAATGTTTTAGTGAATTAATTAAATTCTTGCAAAAATGAAAATTTTTAATTATGAGTTAATAAATTGTAAAAATATGGTATCAAACATTGTCAGATGCCATATTTGTGGTCGTTTTCCAGTCCAGAGTATCATGTAAACCCCTATTTCCCATATTTTGAGACAAAAAATGATTATTATCACTAAAAAATCAATTTTACTCGAAATTAACGGAAAAAGGGGTAATTAAATTCATTTCCTAAAGTTTAGGAGACCTGGGAACATGTTTGAAACATGTTTTTCTCCTGTCCACAGTCATCTGGAAGCCTAGGCGAGTTAATCTAAGGTGATGGAGAATTGATTGAGGTGATGTGGACTTGGGGGAGATCCCAATGACGAAACTCGACCCCACCTTCCTACTTGGCGCATTCTAAACGAGGGCACACATCCCAAAATGACCCATGCATTTCCTAACTCCCACTTCACTCACCCTCACTCCACTCTCACCTTGCTTCACTCCACCTCACTCGCCCTCCACTCTACACATCTCCCTATCCACTCCACTTATCACTCCCATCAAGCTCACGCATCTCCCCTTCACTCATGCATCTACCCTAACCCTAATGCACATCTCCATCTTAGCTCACGCATTGCCTCTTTGGAATTGTCATATCCTTTGCTATATAAGCAAGGTCGACCTCTCCCCAAACTAGTTCAGTTTTGGGCAAGCATTGTACTATTGTTGTAATCTTTCATTGGAATAATAAAGACTTTGGAGTTCAAATGTTGTGGATGTTATGTGTGGATGCTTTGATCTAGTGGCATTTTCTTCATGAGGTAACATGTATCTTGTATTTCAGTTTTATGATTAAGTTGTAAGGCTTTAAAGGTATGCTATCATACAGTAGGATAAGATAAATCTAGTTTGATTCATTTTTTTTCCCTTATCTCATAGACTTTTACATTGCATGCTTCGTTTCGGTTAAACTAACATGCATGTTTGAGCATTGTTGTGTAGTGAAGACCTTTAACAAGTTTATTGTAGGATTGAAGTACATTGTTGTAGGTTCCTCAAGATTGGAGGATTGACAGGTTGTTGCTTCAACCACGTTTGTCCAAGATTTTTAAAGATCGAGCTCCCTCTACTCTCCATCAAGAGAACCACATAGCCCAAGTGTTCTAGGCTCAAGCGGAAACTCCAAAAATTTGATAAATATCTTTCCCCTCTCTTTTTTTTTGGTTGCATGTTGCTTAGATCAGTTTTAAAGGTCATTTTTAATATCTAAAGGCTGCATGCATTCACTTTCTAGATCTAGTTATAATTTTGTCAATTTAAAGAAGATCTAGTTCATTTTAAGCAATTTTTGGTCTATTTTCACCTAGATCTTAGACCAGTTTGTTGCTCTGTTTTACTTTCAATATCAAGCTATCTAGATGTCCTATGTTTTCTGTTTTAAAACAGCAAACATAAGCCATTAGAAGAGCCTAGGTTAGGTCCATGTTAAGTCTCAAAAAGTCCCAAAAAATTTCAGTTTTTCCTTAGAAAATTTTGATAATTTTTTTTATAGTTTAAAAACTTCTTTTCATCACTTTCTAACTTACTTTGCTTGCTGTTTTCTTGCAGCAATAACAGGTCCAAGGGGAGATTCTGCCAAATTTTGGTGAAATCAAGACTTTTGGAGCACCCTGGGGGGTTTTAACTTCATCAACAAAGTTTCCCTTTTCTTCTTCTTTCTTGTACTTTCTTTTAAATGATCCAATTATAAGGATCCATTTTCTTTCCTAAAGTCAAAAGCTCAAAGAGAACCTTTGTTCTCTGTTGTAATAGTTGCAATAAAAGCGGGGCCTTTGTGCCCAGTTTCTCCATCCCCATTAGGGGGATTTGTTTCTTGCTTTGGCGTTCTTGTTGCATGTTTAAAATATCTTAATCAAACACACACATCAAGTACATCGAACACACAATAAACACTCACAATTTCATGCATGCTAATTAAAGGAATCTTAAATCTAGCATGCATGCTTAGTTCAGTTTTGCATGCTAATTAAAGGAATCATAAATCTATCTAGGAGTTGGCCTAGACGGAGGAGTTGAGGATCAGGTGACAACACCTTGACTCGAGACTTGCCCCCAAGGACACACTAAGTGGATTGAAGGTTTCTTCCACGTTACCCTAGGTGTGTATAAGGACGACAACATTTTTGGCACCATTGCCGAGGATAAACCTTTCTATTCCTGGAACACGACTTGTTTTTCCTCTTTGTATTTTTACTTAGTTTTTCTTTGATGGTTATAGTTTTTCAGAAATAGACTCCACCATCTGGCGACTCCACTTAAGACCAATTTGACTAAGTATTCTACAAGGAAGAACTCATAAGGGCTACTTAACTTCATTCCTGAACCTGAAAAGGTTTATCGAAGGAGGTTAGCCAATGCCTCTTGCGGTAGAGTCCTTAGTCATTTAGGGACCGAGTCCATTTCTGATATTCACCTTCTCTTTGTTAATAAAATATTTACTTCAGAAATGTCTATATATGTGAAATGTGATTTTACTGCAATTAATAATTATTCGCATGCTCTCCCTGAAAAAGCCATAGAAAAACTGCCTTGTTTCTAGGGTAATAATGTTGTCTCAGCCAAAATGCACATCAAGTCTTTTATGAGATGTACTAACAAATGGTGTGCAACTCATGATTATGAGGATGTCAAGATGAAATTATTTGTTTTATCCTTAGAAGAATACGCTTTAGATTGGTATGAAGATATGCCTGACAACAAATTCAAAACGCTCAAAGATCTTACAAATGCCTTCATAGAAAAGTGGGGGGAAAAGAAAGATCACTGTCAGTTGTTAGCAACCCTTAACTCAGTAAAAAAGAATGAAAATGAAACAACGGACGAGTTTAATAAAAGATTCAACGAACTTGTCTCCAACATGCACATTGACATCAAGCCTCCTAATGATGCTATTCTAATCTATTATGTCGAGGCCTTTGGAGGGGAAATGAGATACTACCTTAGAGATAAGGAACCCCTCAACCTCAAGTCAACTCAAGAAATAGCAATCAAAATAGATAAAAACATGCAGGCATCAAGCAAGTCCAACATTCCTGGTTTGAGTAGAGGCAATACTTCTAGCCAAATAGAGGCTAAGGACAAGGCTGCGGCTGCAAATCCCAAAAATAAAGACCCGAATTTCGACCCCCTAAAGGTCGTTACCGAGATGGTCAAACAAATGGAAGCTACCCATGCTACACAGCTTAGTGCCATGTAAAATAGGCTGATAGCAATGGAAAGGTCGCAAAACAACAGGTTTCAACCTAGACCAAATAATGATAGGTGGCAGAGAAAAGGTCCCCCTCAAGACCAAAGACCACCTAATCAATTAGAGTCCAATAATGTGGTTCATGAAGAAGCACCACCTTTCTGCATAGCTTGTGAATACTTTCATGAGGAGTCTATCTGTCCAGTATTTTATCAGATTAATGAACAAGGCATTCCTCAAACAAATAACTATGTAGGTCATCCCAAAAATACCAACCGCATCAATAATTTTGGTGAAACTCATCCTCTATCTATGGACTATTGGCTTCAGATGCAAGAGATAAGTGAGCAAGAAAACAAAGTGGTTGAGTAATATGATAATGTCACTAAGTTATATGGTCAGAAACCTACAAAGGAGCAGATCTTAGAGATAACAAGGCACATAGGGATAGTCTACCAGAGGAAGGGAAAAGAAGGAACTAGCAACTCTCAAACCAACTTTCCAAAGGTAACTACTCGTACACAAACTCCAATTGCAAATCTAAATGTTGATTTAGGTAGTTGGATAGCAAATGCAAAGGTCTTTCTTTCAATGTTAGATCTCCTAAAAATTCCTTCATAGAAAGAAAAGCTTATGCAAGCTATAGATCCTCCAAGCAATAAAGTTATTCCAAGAAATAAAGTTATTTCAAGTAGTAGAGTTGTTCCAAGTAATAAAGTTTCTCCAAATGAGCAAGAAAAGGTTAAGGAACAACATGAATATCCTCCAGTGGTCTTAACTAGCAGAGATAGGACTAAGGAAGAAAATCGTGCTTTCTTTGTCTCACTTGAAATAAATGATCAATGGCTACACAACTCCATTTATGATTTAGGGCATTCATCAAACATTATCACAAAAGGGAATATGCAAAGGTTAGGTCTAAAAATCACAAGGCCTTATCAGAATGTGTGTGCCATGGACTCAAGAGAAATAGAAACACACAGAATAATCATAGATCTCCCAGTTAAGCTAGCCTTTCGTCCTGATTTTTCTTTCAAGATGGATGTCCTTGTTATAGATGTACCAGATGCATGGGGGATGCTCTTATCTAGGAAATGGGGAGCACATATGGGTGGCTGCTTGAATATGGATTTGGCATTTGCCACTATTCCATACCCTCCTCCTTCAACTGAAAGTTTCAGACTCTTTAGGGAAACCGAAAGAAAGTATCACATAGAATACCCTAAAAAGAAGTTTAATGAGTTTCTTTGCCAAGTGTTTGATATGGGTGACTTCTCCATTTGTTCTAACTTCTCAGCTCCAGTTCAAGAGCAAGCATTGTGTTAAAATCTCCAACATAAAAGACTTACAATTTTGCATTCAGACTTGAGTTTGATGCAACTAATAATGTGGCAGAGTATGAGACACTTTTGCTAGCCTTAGAAATCTCTAAGGACATGGGTATCAAAATTCTCAACATAAAGGGTAACTTAGACTTAGTGATTCTCCAAGTAAAAAACAAGTATCCATGCAAAAGTGAGAGGGTTAGAAGATACATAAATGCTATATGGGATACCATGGAATTCTTTGATGCCATGGACCTATTATCGCACAGTTTGTAGGAAAGGTTTAAGTAGCTTGAAGTCAAGGCTCAAACTGGCGTAACAGGAGCTTCCCCACCCACTGTCACCTCGATGGGGAGCTCTTTCTATTCTGGGTGGCTAATCCCAAGGGATATGTCCCTAGTAATCTGGGGTTATGAAGGAAAAGGGTCAAGGGGTTTAGAGATCAAAGGTTAAGGTAAGCTTTTCCCTTCACAGATTACTGCCAAATGGATAGTCAAAAGAAGGTAATTCCACTGAGAAATGCACCTGTTTGCGAGACAAGTCAAATGAAACTAAAACATGTTGCAGTGGTTAGTACTTCAAAATATCAATGACTATCTTTAATACATATGAGCAATAATGAAAGTAATTATTGACGAAGTCAATGATTGCAATTAAAACTTATATTTTATGTCACTTCTTCAATAAATACACAAGAGATATTGGCATTCAATGTATAAAGTCAAATCCTTATTATGTCGCAATGCCATAAATCTTCTCATACATAAATATTGTTGTTGCGTCACTATGCAGATTGAGGGTGACGTCAGCCCTATTTCTGGTTGGTTTTAGCTAGACAAATAAGTGGATGTTTTGTTAAACAAGCCAATGAGATTGCTCAACACTTAAATGTTAATAAAACCACAACGTTTCACACTAAACAAGGGTTAAAAAGAGGCTTGACGTCATCAATATTGTTGCTGCTACAAAGGTGATGTCAGCCCTAATTTAGGTTAGTTTGAGAAGCAAAGAGGTGGACGTTTTGCAAACTACACCAATGAAAAATTTCAACACATCAATGCCAATTGCTAGGTGACAATGCCACAATGTTCTATACCAAGCAAGAGATCAAATAGGCTTGACGTCACTAGCTAGTTAGGGTTAGTCTAGACGCTAGGGTTAGCTAGGGTTTCAAATTTAGAGAGTTTGAAAGAGTTGTTTTAGCACAAAAAGCTCAACGTTGCATTCTTATACTAGTGCCTTGGGTTAATGGAGTCAAGAAGAGAGGCTAATTCCTTGGGAGAATCCAAATCTAAGGACGGGAGAGTTAGGCTTTGTAGTGCTGCAAAAGGAGGGCCACAAAGTCAAAACCCTAAGGGGAGGAGGCTCATTCTGGTGTTGCAAAAGCAAGGCCTCATGCTCCTCCCTCTTTCCTTGGAACTCTTTGGCAAAACGGCTAGCTTTAAAATATAAGTCTAGGGCTGAAAAGTGTTGCTTGGGGACAAGGCTTTTCAAACCCTAAGAGTTAAAACCCTAGGTGTAAACTCAATTGGGCCTAGGACGTCCTCTTTTTTCAACTTATATCCAAAACTAACTCAGAAAAAAGAATGGCTAGTGTATATATGGCTAGGCTAAACCTTCTTTAATCAATGGCTAAACTAGTTTTTATCATGGGGACATGAAGCAACGACCTACTTGTGTGTTTTCTCCCTAGGTTTCAATGATTAAGCATAATAATAACAATGTAACTATACATGTAAAGATATTTAATCAACAACCATTCAATCAAGAAGTTTTGATGAGAAAAACACTTACAAATTCATGAAAAGCTTATCAAACCCTAGTTGTAACACCTTCCAATGATAAAAACACCATATGCATGCCAAAGATAATCCTTCCAAGAGTAGCGCCTCAACTTCAAGAGCCAATAAAAAGACAAAAGACTAAAAGCAAGTCACTCTCACAAGAGAGCAAGTTGTGGTATGTCAAAATGAGAGGCAACGTCCTCTCTTTATATCATCCAAATGACCTTTAATTAACAAAATAGCTCATTAAAAACAGACGACAAGGCTGACTTAACAATACTTGATTATTTGTCACATTAAATGCTAAAAATGCCAAAAATGAGCTAAAAATGGAGACGTCGGGCCCCTATGAGGGAGACGTTGGCCCCTTCAGGGCATAATCGTCATCCAGCAAGCAAAACGTTGGCCCCTCTGGGGATCCTGCAACCTGCCATGTGTGCCAAACAAGCCAAGCACACTGCCATCTGCTCCAGAAAACATCCAGCCTGTCTTGGGTGGCGTCCTATTCATCAAGGCCATCATCCCATCTATAGGGGTTGATCCCCATAGGTCAAATATCTGCCAAAACGTCCTGATGAGGGTGTCCTTCTTCTTCTCCATGCAAGGGCTCATCATAACTCTGTCCTGCCTCTGCCATCCCAGCAACCATCTGATGGGCTCTTCAGCCCCATGGAGGTACGAGCTAATCATCTCCCCATGTGCACCAATCCTCTGGTACCTGTCCGTCGGGCATGGTCCTACACATCAAAGACTACGCCCTCCATGGGCTCATTAGTCCTAGATATCATAGCAATGTAAATCATATTTCATCATTAAATTTATCAAACATATGCATGAAGTCCCTAACATATCATCTAAGAGATCAAAGACATTACACAGATCTACTATACAAAGCTAAGGAAACCAACATAACAACCTATTGGGCTAAT
>SNQJ01S0078564.1:51959-70952 GCA_010110895.2 Picea sitchensis
CCCCTTCAGTTATTGAGTGTCTAACTCAAAGGGGGAAATGTTTGACCCTCACCACTTTACTTTATGTTATAAAGTCAAAGTGACTTTATTTCACTTAAGTCACATAGTGACTTTAATAACATAAAGTAACTTAGGAACTTAAGATAAAGGGGAGATTTAATCTCGACCCTTCATCTTGGTTGGCCTAGATTTAATCTTGGCCATTGGTTTCATAGGTTAGCCTAAGGTTGAAGCTAAAGCTAAGGATGAGGGAAAAAGCACATTTTTTTGTTCACTTGAGAGAGTTGAGTGAAGGCAAAAAGGAGAAGATAAGAGATTTTGGAAAAGAGGGCGCACCATTGAGGAGGGACACAAGGAAGGTTGAGGGTGCACTTTGTGAGAGGAGGGCGCTTGAGATTGAGGGTGGGTGCACCATAGAGAGGGAGGGTGCACTTACTTGTGAAGTGGGGCGCACTTGTGAAGAGTGTGCACTAAGCAAGGGAGGGGCGCAAAAGCTCAAGGAAGAGGGTTCACAAAGGGACTTGGGCGTATTCATCAAGCAAGCAGGAAAGTAGGCAAAGCAAGAAAAGGGTGCATTCATCCTAGAGGGGCGCAAATCCCAAGGAGGGCGCATATCCCAAGGCACCAGTGAAGCTAAGCTTGAGAGGAGCTAGCTCTTGTATCAGGTTCCTTTGTATATATTCCTTGTTTCTATATTTGCTTGAGATCTCCATAACAAAATTTATCTTCTACTGGTTTACCCTGTGGGAATTTTTCCAAGGTCATGTTGACCAAAAATACATATGTAAAAATCTTGTGGTTTGCTTATTTCTTTATCAACAGTTAAGTGTAAAGATCCTAAAGGAGTATTTTATGTTTTAATGCATGTTGAAAGGCTAACAATGGACAACAAAACTATCCTATTTAAACCCTTCACAAAGAAGATTAAAAGAGCATAAAATCAAGAGCTTAAAGGAAGATTCAGTGGGCAGAAAAATCAGAACTGGTGGCTGTCCTAAAACAGTCCTAAAATACCTTGAAAATTGTGCCCAACAAGAGGTCAAGCACAAACATATTGGGCAGCCTTAGAATAAGCCCTAAGCCTATTTCTTGGGCAACCTATTTCTCTCTAACCATAAGCCTCTTAAGGATAGAATAGGATTCTCGAAGTTGTGGCTTTTAAGTTAATTTTAAAAAATAAGCAAATTTGGAAACTAGAGAGGGTACATGCTTTTGGCTTTTTAGAGTGTTTTCTTTTTAAATCAATTACTTAGTGTGTTATTTTATTATAAAGAAACTCCCATCAATGGGTTATTTTATTATAAAGAAACTCCTGTCTTGAGCACATGATATTTGAAGTTAGGCTTTTAGACTTTATTAATTGTTCAAGTATGTGCCACTTCAGAAATCATAGTTGTGTGCTTTTAGTTTTTTGAAGTGCTTGTTTGTGAAACCAATTCCTTCATGTTTTTCTAACACTTGCCATCAGTTTTTTGCAGTCAAGAATAAATTTTCCATTTTTCCTCAAGCCTCCCAATAATATCCTTCCTCAAGTCATGGATTTTAGACTCTTTTAGCCATTAAGAGATGGACCACTTCAAGACCAGAGCAACTATGTGTTTTTGGCTTATTGAGGTTCTGGTTTCAGAAGTCAATTTCAAAGAGTGATTCCTTTTAATTTTTTAAGCCTCCTTTTATCATTAGGTTTTTGAGATCAAGAATCCATTTTCTCATTGTGCTCAATCTTCTTGTCAACATGCTTCTCGAATTCATGGTTTCAAGGGTCGTTTAGCTTTTCTCAAATTGGTCAATTTGAAAATTAGAGCGACTACACTTTTTTGGCTCTCTAAATTGTTTGTTTTATAAGTCAATTACTTAGTGTATTTAGGTCTTAGCTTGAACAATACCTTACTTTATTTTACTTTTTGCATCTTGCTCTGTTTAGGAGTTGTCTTTTGCACTCCCACTATGTATTAGCACTATTACACTCGACAGTCCCATTGTCCACCTTTGTAGTCATTTGTTGGACATTAATAAAACAATCTTATTTTATTTAATTGGTTTTTTGTCATCAAGAATCTCTTTTTCCTCTTTCCTTAATTCTCTTGAACAAAAAGTTCTTGAAGTCTTTCGAAAATGGGCCACTTGGTAAAATAGAGTGGTTGTGTGCTTTTGTCTCTTGAAGTGCATGTGTTTTAAGCCAATCACATAGTATGCTTTCTTTTAAACTTCTCTTGTCATTGGGTTCTTGTATTCGTGAATCACCTTTTAGTCCAGCGTTATGTATTGACACTATTATACTCAACAGTCCCATTGACCTTCTTTGTAATCATTTGTTGGACATTAATAAAATCATCTTATTTTATCTTATTGACTTTTTGTCATTAGGAATCTCTTTTTCCTCTTCCCTCCATTCTAAAATGGGCCACTTAGTAAACTAGAGTGGTGTGCTTTTGGCTCTTGAAGTAGTTGTTTTTATTTTTTAAAGCTAATCATATAGTGTGTTTTCTTTTAAACTTATCTTGTCATTGGGTTCTTATAGTCATCAATCACTTGTTGGTACACCCTTATGCTTCTTGAAAACATGGTTCTTGAAATCATATCTTTTAGGCTCTTTTATTCATCAAAAGATGACTCACTTCTAAAACCATAGTGATTGCATGCTTAGAACTTTTTAAAATACTTGTTTTCAATGTTAGTTACTTAATGTTCTTATTCTTTGTTTTTCTTTGAAAATCATCTTGTCATCTAGTTCTTGCAATTGGGAATCTATTTTTCCTTTGCTCTCAAGCACCTCTAACACACTTTTTAAAGTTGTATATTTTAGGCATTAAAAAATGAGCCTCTTAAAAAAAAAATAGCAACTAAATGCTTTTGTCTTTTTAGAGTGCTTGTTTTCAATGTTGTCATTGGCTTCATACTCTGTTCTTCCTCTTCTCTCACGTCTCTTACGCACATGCTTTTTGAATTCATAAATTTTAGGTTCTTTTAGTCATTATAAAATGGAGTACTTCGAAAACCAGAGTGATTGCTTGGTTTTGGCTATCCAAAGTGCTTATTTTTATGCTAATTACATAATGTGCTTCTTGCTCCTCTTCTTACTTTTTAGTTAAACTTTCTATGTGATTGGGGCCTTCAATATAGCATCTCTATTCCCTATTCCCTTAGACCCCTCAAGCATATTCTTTTGAAGTCATTGATCTTGTTATTGCTTGAATTAGGATTCTTGTGAAAAGTCCTAACACAAGTGTTAATTGGAGAAACAAAATGAGAAGTGCATCACTGTCACTTCAATGCACTTTTTCCTTCACATTAGGCCAACTCCTAGAAGTCACAGGGGGTATCCCTATTTCTACAAGTAAACCTATTCAAGTGAATTTGTAATGTTCCTAACTTGTCTAAACTATCAAATCCATTGTCTGATCTGATAGTCTTGGGGTTTCTGGATGCATTTGAGTTAAGGTTTTAACATGCTTGGTGATTTTCGCATGTTTGTTTCATTCAATTAATGTTTAGACTTAATATATGATGCATAAATAATAAGGAACAATCACCATCTCATTCATATGTATTATGAGCGAAAAAAAGTAGGAAATATAATAATATGCTGGAAGCAGATGAAATCGTCAGCTCGATCTTGTGGATCGTCAGGTGCATTGGTGTAATACTATATTGAATACACCCCTTAACTCAAAAATAGTTTGAACCTAAAATTATTTACTTGGTTTGTAAAACATATTTTATTATGTAGAAATTTTATTGATAGAAGATGGCAATAGAAGATCAAGGGAAAAAATTACAGGAATGAACGCAAGGGAAGCACATCCCAAGAAGAGAACATGGAAAGTTCTTTTAAATATTAATATAGAAACAATATAGTTGAATTATCTATAGGTTTAAATGATGTGTATTGGATAATGTGTGTCATACATAGCAAAAACTTGAAGAAAATCTATAAGATTATTTGGAATATAAGTGGAAAAGAGCATAAAAGTATTATGAAATGTTGCAAAGAGATGAATTGGGAGGACCAAAAGGTAAACAATATGAATTTTTTGTTTGATTTTTTACTAATAATGTACTTCATAACAATAATCACTAACATGTTTCGAACATTTGATTTCACATTTGTTGAATGTTGTGCAGGGACCAACAATGAAATCAATTAATTATTGCAGAAATAACCATCAAAATTATTAAATAAGTATTGGACAAAGAAGCACTAAATTAGTAGTTAACGTTCCAATATTCAAGTACAAACTTGGATAGTAAAAGAGGGATGGTAGATCGTATTTTCAGAGATTTATTATAGCAAACTTATGGTTGTAGAAAATATTTTCTACAGCAACACGTTTCAATCACCAAAAATCACGAGTAAACTACCCAAAAGATGCACAATGACTGGTAATTTATTATGGCGACTTCTTAGCAATTTCTAATAGTTGAAAAGTGAGAAAGAGAAAGAAGTTTAAATGAGTTTGTTGCAACCCTAATGGTTGAAGCACAAAGTTTATAACAACAATAAGATATCTTTGACCAATCAAAATTCCCTAGTGTCTCAAGCAAGCTATTAAGGCAAATAATTGATTTTACTTTAAACAATTTGAATATCTCATAAAATCACGCATTCCAATGCAAGTAATTTATTTATCCAATGCAAAAATTAGATTAGTTCTTTGTATCTATTGGGTAAACGGAGTCTTGGATGTGAGAGTTAGATACACAATATCACTAGGGGTGTGGAGCCTTCTACTCCCTAGAGCATGCAAAACCAAGTAAGGTTAGGAGGGTGTAAGACCTTTTACTCCTCCTCGCAACCTTCTAAAAACGACTTACAACTAGCAAATAATATGAACCTTGGTGGAGGGTGTATGCTCTTATACTCCTCTAAGGGTTTGAGACAATAATATCAATGAAACTAGAAGAAAATACAAAATAAATGAAAAAATGTCTTACCAATTCCACAAAATAGCATGAACAAAGCCTAGGTTACCAAGAAATGTCCCTCTAAAGCAAGAGATCAAGCCTCCAAGAGGTGTGCACCACCTTAGATCCACAATATTCCAAGAGAAAAACACAATTCGTTGGGCTTGTAAGGTCTAGGTGAAGTCCTCCAAGGTCTCTTCCTTTGCCTCCAAACGCGATGTTCATCTCCTGTATTTCCCCAAGGTCTGGGCTATGGCATCAAAACGGTGGGATTCATGCCTGAATGAAGGCCCAGGCTGGGCTTGTTCCTCCAAAACGTCCATCAACAAGGTCATGCAAAGACAGACAAGTGTGCCCTCCAAGGATCTCAAGTCAAAGCATCATGTTAAGTAAAATCACTTTTAATATAAGAACCACCCAAGCATGTGCATCAAAAAATACCTCATCAAATTAAACAAGTGCTCAAAGACCCTATGCAGTTTTCCAAGTTTAGGTAAGGGAGGGATGACAATGTGACCTATTGGGTGAATCAGTCCTTAAGTCAAGGAGTCTTTCCTAGGTATAAGCCTCTCTAAGTCATGTGGAAAAGATGAAGTGGATGGGGGTGAGAATTTTGGGCATGGGGTTCATGATGTACAAGGGTTCGTATTGTCTCATTTATGGGTGTCTTTGTAGAGGGTGTGTTGTACCTTCATTTTCAATGCATCCTTTTTCCAAACCCATTTATTGTCACTAATTATTTAAAAAAATTCCAGTTTGAAGCCAAGGTAGGACTTCTACCTAAGCATGAAAAACATTGCCCACCTTGACTCTACCCTGGTCACACTATTTTTCCCCAAGTTGAAGACAATGTGTGGGGCTTCTACCGAATCATGAAAAACATTGCCCACACATGCTCTACCTTGGTTGGCATTTTTATATTGTTATTTTTCATGGGTCGCATCAATTTTTATAAGAGACATTTCATTGTCTTCAGTATCCCTGGCGAGCATCTAGAAGGTTTATGATTGGATTTTATCTTTTTCTAGCTACAAACCTATGGGCCTTCAGCCCCTTCTTCCCATGAAATGAGGTACAATCCATTTTTGGGCCAGTACACCTGAAAATCCCAAAAAGATAGGGAGATTAAAAGGATGAAGTGTGGAAAATGACAAGTATGATCGAGAATGGTACAATGACTCATTAAGGATACCTCCGAGTACCAAACCCATCCCTAAGGGTGACCAATTACTAGGGTGCAATGTCAACCACCAAGGTGAAACATGGCAAAGAGCATAATTTCCAAGCATGTGTTTTATAATCAAAAGCAACTTTAAATGCAACATACTCAAATGCCTCAAATTTTAAAGTGACACTTACCACAATACCTGACTTGTACCTCATGGAGCAAGACCCATCATCTTCTGGAAGCAAGTTGATGTGGTTGATGCCATCGCCACGAATCCAAGATGTGTGGTGGTGAATTAAGTCTTTGTCTGTGCATGTCGGCGTTGTCATTCATATGTCTCTCGGTACTCCATGTCTACAACTTGAGGGCCTCGAGACATCATCTCCTTAGTTATTCCTATAAATTGGGGATAACGTGACCCATATTCTAGCACTCTTCACCTCTCTATTGTGGCATTATAAATGTGAGAGTTCTTACCCCTTCAATAACTTGTGAGTCAAATTTGGGAGGATAGTATACATGCTCATTGTAACATCCCACTCTGGCGAGCACATGTTATTGACTTATTCTTTAAGGACAATTGTGTGCAAGTGATCTGATTATAGTATGTGATTATTTGTTTCGCTTATGGATTCTTATGATGATATTGATGGATTATGATTTATGTTGTTTGATATATATGTATTGATAGATGTTATTGACGATTTTCCCTTAAGTGTGTAGGAAATTTGACAAATTGAGGATGTCGATGACATCATTGGACCTCTTTGGACTCCTAATTGAGTCAGGGAGTGGATTGTATTGGTTTGAGTATTTCATTAATGCATATGTGATATATGATTGATTATACTATGATGTTGTTTATGGATCATTGACAGTGTTTTGATGATGGATGCAGACTGATGAATGCTTGCTAATATGACTCACATAAGGAGTAAAGGGGCCATGCACAAAAATCAGATATTGAGGGAGAGGTGTGGTTGCATCCATGACACAACCTACTAGCACTCCCACCATGCTTTGGATTGTAGGTTAATGATTACCTAGTTTGAGAGATCCACGACGTCGTGAGGGCAAACTAAGACAGTTGCTCATGAAGATTCTAAGCGATGCACAATAAAGAATGGTCCTTATTCCTCAGAAGCCCTTAGTCTCTCACAAGGTCACCTAAATGGAGTGTTGACTACAATAGTTGGACAACTACCAAAACCAATTAAAGATGAGTGACACCCTTGGAGCATAGAGTGTGTCTTCAAGGGCACGTCGTGTTATTAAAAATTTGAATCAAATGTGAGTGGCACCCTTGGAGCACATAGTGCGTCTTGAAGGGCACGTTGCAGAACTAAACTTGAGTCAATGAATCTAGGTGGCCTAGAAAACTTTGAGTGAATATTAAACCTTGTAAAAACTTAAGCACTACCAAATTAATTAATTAATTAAAGAAATGAATTTAGTGATTGTAACCCCAATCAAAATCTAAGCCTATTCTAGATTTTAAGCCTAAGTCTAAGTTCTTGTAAAGAGGTTAAACTATAAATTATTAACTCAATTAATTTGGGAAGGAGGTAAATCCAATTGAGAAATTAAAAAAAAGGAAATAAGTCTAAAGAATTAAGATTATACTCATATGTGCAAGAAAATGCCAAAATAAAATTTAATTTAAGAAATGAATAAAGCAGGAAGGAATTGTGCAAACATAGAAAGGAATCTAGAGTCTAGTTAATGCTAGTTTAACTAAGAGAGGATTCCTATTTTAGTAAGGCATCAGTCATTAATTGGAAACAAGAGGAATAAAGAGACAACTAGGAGTGATTTTAGGAGCGCTTTTAGGATCGGTGAGGAAAATTAATGAATATTAAAATAAAATGTGGATTTAATTGTGCGAATTGGGGAAAAGGTGACAAGTATATGGGGGAGATAATTATAAATTTTTTTAATTAATAATTGAATCAATTGTGCAAGTGTGGGAAAATTATATAAAACAAATGGTTGAGTTGAGAGATGGAGGAGACTGGTTATGGGCAAATTTATGCTGCAGAAATTTTGATCGGTTTTACTTGTGAGAGTTGGGATACCCGTGTTTGAGACAGAGTGGTGGATTTACCTTGCGAGTCAAGATGAGAGCTATAATAATTATGGTTGTGTGTGTGTGTGGCCCCTTGCTAGCGGGAAAATATCCCCTTTAACTATATAAGAGTTTAAGATATAGACAGAGTGAATGATCGGCTAAAATTCAATCTAGTTTCTACTCTACCTCAAACATACAAAAACAAATAAAAATAAAGCAATAAGAGAGAAGATCAGTAACTGTACATTTTATCCCACGTCTAGTGATTATCTCCTCAGGCTCTATAGTTCCAAAGACTGCAAGTCTTCTCCCAAGGATGACCTGCATCCAAAACTAGGCAAACAAGGACTACAAACATTCTATTTCTATTCATGAGTTAGGGTTAGATATCAAATGTTATGTATAAATCAAAGAAAATACACAAAACATCATCATTTGGGACAGGGGAAAAGAGATTCTTTTATTCATCAAACAAAGACTAAAACTTAGAATTTGTGTTGGTCACCGTTTCACGAACCTGGTCCGAGTTCCTCTTTATAATGCTTCAAGTGCACCTTCAATAGGCCTCTTCTCTCAATCTTCTGATCACCTCAAGGAAAGAGAATGGATTGAATGGAAGAAGAAGGGGCTGAAGAGAGAATGTTGAGGCAATATCTTACAAAAGGTAGCAAAAGCTTGGGAAAGGACAGACTATAGCAGGTGAATTGGCCGGAAAACCTCCAATAGCCCGTGAATTTCAACGAATTCCTTACAACTTTTTAATTTTTGCAATTTTTGCTAGAATACGTGAGTTGTTTAGTGGGAAACAAGCGTATGTGCGCGGGTTGTCTAGCATGCAACAAGTGTATGTATGCGGGCTGTAGTGGTGCATGGTGCGTACATGCTCTAAAAAATGGTTTTTTAAGAAGAGCTCCTCAACAGTGCTTTGGAAAAATATGCAAGTAAAAGGGCCAAGGTCATGTATGCATGAATAGGGCATTTTAGGATTATTATAGATGCCCCCTAATGTGTGAGGTTAGAATAGCAACTTATGGCAGAAATACATTACAACATTTTCACCAATGTACAAAATCAAGTGAGCTCGGGACCAGAGTTCGGGAGGTGCCATATGCAAAACAACAATTATCTCGCCGAGGCGGGCATACCCATGCTCGGGATGAACTGAATCATGGCTTCCAATCAAATAAATTTCAGATCCATGTCATATAACTATATAAAGTGCAGTTGTGAGCAATACACAATAGATCTACATCTCAGAATCAGTCGAAGATATACAAGTATAGTATTCATCTTCAAGAACCTAGTGACGCATGTGGCTGGAGATGAGGTCTTCATAGCTCAAGAAACAACTTCAAGATCTTTAAAACTCAAGTAGGAGTACAATAGGAGTGTATAAATCACTACCCTGAGGTCTTCGACAACTCGTTGGGAAAAGACATGAGGATCTCAATTATCAGGTAGAGAACTTCGTTGATTTTGAATCTAGACTTGACTGGAATCTCGGGATGGCCGACTCATGAAGGTCAAGAGACACACTGAATAAAGGCCGACTGAGGTTGGGTAAAACTTCCCTTGGACAAAATCACGAAATATGATGAGACTCGGGCAGCATGACATTGACATAAGTTTGTGATGCAGGTGGCAACACAAACTCTCCATGTAATTGGAGGAGTAACCGAATGGAGGAGGACATAGCTCTATGTAGAGAGAACAACTTCCTAAGGTCATACTAGATCTCAATGCTTGACGAACAAACAAAAGGATGTGCTTTTTCCAAGGGTGACTTTCTCTGTTGTCGAAAAAAGAATTTATATTTCCTGTCCCTTCTTTTTGGAATATTTGATTTTTTTGTCTTTTTCAATTTTTTAAGAGCTTGAAAAAGAATAAAAGAATGTTACATTACAAAGGAGGAACACATGTTGCAATCAAGCATATTAGTTCCAAGCGCATAGAACATACTAATGCTCAGAGCAAGGAGACATGTGTAGGAAAAGGACACTCGGGGAAAATTCCTCCATGGGTCAAGGTGTTAGGTTGCAGAGGCAAGAAGTGTTGTAAGGCTTGCGTATAAGGAATGCTTTAAAGGTTCAGTTGAGAGCAACATGGAGACAACATTAGACCAAAGACGCAAAGATGAGACCCACAAATGCGATTAAGCAAGACACACTGAGACCCCTTCTATGTAATTTTTTACGAGCCTAGAGAAGGTAAGCTCGGTAGTTTTTTCACGTTTGGAGAGTCTGAAAAATCATAAAATAAGACTCTCGGGAGTACCTTTTTCGGATATAGTCTAGTCGGTTCGAAAAATGGTTAAAATAGCATTGAAAATATGTCTATTCAAAACCATTTTAACGAGTCTGAGAAAGAAAAGATCACTCGACAATCTTTTCAATTTTAAAGAGTCTGAAAAGAGATTAACTGTGGACTCAGTATTTTTCTGAGTTTAGTCTCCTCAACCCAAAAAAGTATAAAAGTAACCAAGGGGAACTCTCCCGGCGAGACGAATCTCCCGAGGTGTACATTTTTCCACTATAATCTACATGATGGAAAAAGGGTTAAACTCATGCCAGTAGATGTTGTTCTAGACCAATTTAACGAGTGTGAAGGAACAAGGTCACTCGACGATCTTTTCAATTTTAGGGATTCTAAATAGATCTTAACTATGGACTCCGGGGGGGGTTCCTTTTTCATAAGTAATCTCCAAGGCCCGAAAAAGGTGATAAACCAAAACCAAGGAGAATGTTCATTTTTCAAATATTTAGTCCCTTAGGCCTGAAAAGGGTTAAACTTACGCCTGAGAATATTGTTCTAGCGAACCGAGGTTCCTAGAGAAAAATTTTATTCGTAAAATTATCCATCCGGACTGAAAAAGGAGTAAACTACTGTCAGACAGATGTGCCTTCAAATTTGAGTTTGGTGAGGGTGAAGGGAAACAAGATTGCTCAACAATATTTTCTTTTTTAGAGAGTTTGAAAAGGGCTTAAAGAAAATTCTAGGGGGCTACTTTTCTCAATTAATCCAGACAAGATCGAAAAGAATAAATATAGTCTTGTTGGATGTTGCTTTCGAATTTCAAAGCGATCTTGAAAGACAACAAAGCGTGCTCATTTGGGAGTCCCGAGGGTAAGGCCTAGAATGATAGTGCATCAAATGAATGAGGATTTATCATGTAATCATGACAAGACTAACAGGGACTCCCAAGCTTATAGTCATTACTGACAGCATGGACGCCAAAATGTAGCAAGGATCTACCTAGGGAATCCATGTAAAGGTAGGCTCTACCACTTAATTACAACACTTTTAGAGCAACAATGAAGGTTCTGTGTCGCACTTCAGTGGGGTCGATCCTATGGCAAAGCGAAAAAGACAACAAGATGTAGAAAGTGGAAATGAAATCCTAACGTATATGCAAAAAGTTGCAAAAAACTGACTTTTACCGAAGGATACCCAAAAAGTGACCCATCCCAAAAAATTATCAAACCGAAAGAAAACGAGTACCGGAACGACCAATAATAAAATCAGAAGTGGAATCAAGTGATCACCAAGCCAGGAAAAATGACAAAGGGGGTCATAAAGGGGCAAAAAGGGCCAAAAAAGTCTATAAATAGAAGTTGACAGCTCATTTTTACCATTGCAATTTGAAAATCAACCAAAAGGTGAAAAGACCCCTTTGCTAAAAGAGTAGATTCTAGAAGGTTCAATGGAAGAAACAGATTTCTTCTTGGACCAAGTAAGTACAAATCACTCCCTCTTGCAATTCAATTCATCTTTTATGCTTTAATTTAATGTTTTGAGGGGGCACGCTCTTGTAAAAAGAGCGGCCCTACTCGTACGTGGGTTTTCCATGGCTAGCCCGCATATGTACTCGGGCAAGAAACCACCAACCCGCATATATATGCGACTGTGTACAAAACAACCCACGTACACCTTGGAATACTTTGAAAAAATAAAATGCGAGTATTGACTCTTGTCCATTTTTCCATGAAACAGGATGTATGTTTACTGTAGGGAGAGGGGGCATGAGGACATTGATGTTTTGGTTGAAGAGAATCCTATAGCCATTGTCGCACTAAAACAGTGTGGGATATGGAAGTTCTTCCAGTATCCGTTCATGAGGGCACAACCTAGGCTTCTCAATGCTCTTCTGGAGCATTGGCATCCTAATGCAGAGGCCTTTATTCTAGAGGGTCAATCATTGACCCGAACCACAAAGGACATATATTTCTTGACTGGCCTCTCGAGGAGAGGGGAACCAGTTAACTTGAGGAAGTTTCATTCGGGGCCTTTCAACATCAAGGATTACATTCGAATGTACTGTGAGGCTGGCACTGGAAAGGTAGGTTCTCAAGTGCCAATCCACAAGATCACCAACCTATATCTGCTTGTGATCTTACTCTTGATCGGGCGAATTGCTAGATTCACACACCTTCACCAGACCTCCCGGGCACACATGCATTGTGCCATTCAGTGTTTGGAGGCCAACATTTTTTACTGGAGTACGACCATGCTAATATGAATGAAGAGGCAGGTTACAAAGTGTAGGCATCGTACTAACAAGAACTTTGAGTTCGATACCATTTTGTGCTCCTTCTTATTTGAGAGGGTGCCCAATCTTAGTCCTAGAGAGACGGTACGAGGGCATGTAGCCTCCTTCCCAGCAGTGACCAAGTGCGCAGCGTTGCTGCCTCGACAATGTGGAGGGAGGACCAAAGAGGCCTTCGATGAAAAATTCTTTGATTGGTGGGCACGACAGATCCCAGTGATCGAGGATTATCCATATTTCGGGATCAACTTCACCAGAGACCCAGACATGCCTGTGCCTCTTGACGAGGAGCGAGGCGAGATAGGTAACACACTTTTTAAAGTTTATTTAATTTTTATTTTTTTTATATATATCCTTTTTATGTCTGTACAGAGTACTGACTCTTGTATATGTTATGTATAGATGTGGGTCCTGTGCGACTAATGGACTTCGCTAGGAATCAGCGATGTCTCGACCTGAGGCAAGACTAGTAGCAACCGGAGGACGAAAGACCAACAACAACCTGAGAGGCTGATAGATTTTTACGATGAGTGGAGCGCAACCTCACTGCGCTCACTCGTACTGTACCTATGGTCGAGATCGAGGATCTCCCCCCTTCTATGCAACCTCATTTAGTAGGGGTGCCTCGCACTTGGGTCCAATTATTATGGCATTTGGCCAATGTCGTTGTACATTATGGTAGGGACAATAGGCCCCGTACTTAGATAACATAGACCGTTGATGTGTCGAGGGCACTTTTTGTGTATGTATTTTTTGAGGGCATAAGCACGACAATGTATACTGAACACTTTTGAGGCTTTCATGCCCACCTATGTACTCATGACACTGCTTTATATATATATATATATATATATATATATATATAAAGCAATGCCATGAGTATATATATATATACATACATATTTTATGTCTTATGGATGACATTTTACAAATGTATTTACATGTGTATGTGTGTGCAACATGCCAATCTAAAATTTGATTAGCTAGAGTATCTGTTAGATGATTAAATCTCCTATGAACATGGATATACGTAATGTAATCGAAATATCATTCTAAGAGACATACCCTAAGGAATCATCGATGCAAAGTGGGATCATAAACGCGGTAAACCCCGTTTAACTGAGACACAACTAGCTGAGCATCTAGGTAGACCCGAAGGTGAGAAATGCCATGTGACAAAGTGTCATTCTATCATTTCACTATATTCAACAACATTGTTTGTAGCGTCGCCTAGACAAATACCTTCGGAAGATAACAACTAGCCTCCAGGTGCGAAAATCACCCAAGCTGCAGAAGCAAGCCTCCGAGTGTGTCGGCTGGCACCGTCCGCGAACCCAAAATAAATCTCTGATTCACTTGACATCTAGCACAGTGAAAAAGAATACATAAATAACTACACGTCCACAAAATAAAAGGACAAAAATGTATAAGAAGATATACATATATACAATAAGTCACCCATGTGACCAACCTAAGAGTAGTACTTCTTAAGGTAAAGCCCGTTTCTAGGCTTCTCCAAGGCATTTCTCTCAAAATCAACCAGACGGTAAGCGCCCTTCTTCAAGACCTCTTTCACAATGAACGGTCTGAACCACATGGGTTTGAACTTTCCTGCCCCCATCGGATCCTTGTCTTGATCATAGACCAGGACAAGATCGCCTTTGGAGAAAATCCAAGGACGAATGGACCGATCATATTGACACTTGACTCGTTTCTTATGAGCCTCATTGGCTAAGGTTGCATCACGATGCTACTCATCGAGCTGCTTGACATATAGAAGGAATTCCTCAAGCGATGAAGTGTCCGACAATAATTCCACTGCCAACTTTAAAGAAGGAATCTAACACTCAATAGGTAAGGCTGCTTCCAGCCCGTATACGAGTTGAAAAGGTGAAAAACCGGTGGCAGTCTTCACAGATGTTTGATAGGCCCACAACATTGAATATAACATCAAATGCCAATTTGACTTGGTAGAATTGATCGTTCGTTGAAGAATACTCTTGATAGACTTATTCACAGCTTCAACCTGACCATTCGCTTACGGGTAATAAGGTGACAAATGTTCTTGTTTGAACCCGAGCTTTGACGTTAACTCGGTCATCATTTTATTTTGGAAGTGACTGCCATGGTAAGTGACAATCTCTTTCGGGATACTGAACCTTGCTACTATCTGATTAAAGATGAAAAGATTTGCATTTTTTTCATCATTACTAAAACGTTGGCATAACTTTGGCCCACTTTGTGAAGTAGTCTACTGCTACGATGATATAACGATTCCCCTTGGCTAAGGCCAGGTGACATGTAGTAAAGTCAACCCCCCACTTGGTGAAAGGACCAACAGAAATGACAGGAAACATAGGAACAAGATGTGCCCACATCTTTCGACAAAAGAACTGGCACGCGTGTCACTTCTTGACTGCCTCAACACAATCCTTGATTAACAAGGGCTAGAAGTAACCCGCGCGTATAATCTTTTGAGTTGTTGCCAACCTAGAGAAATGAGTGCCACATGCTCCAGTGTGAATCTCATTCAAAATGAGCTATGCTTCTTCATGGATAAGGCATCATCAAAGAATGCAATCCACGCCTCTATGATACAAAGTGTCATCGAGTATAAGATAGTTTTGTTCCTGATGTTGAATTCGTCGACGCTCATCGCAGGAAGCAGAAGCGGGGCAATTCAAAGTCTGGAGATACAGAAGTATATCTCCATACCAGGGGTCTGAAGATGCAATTAGAAAAAGATCTCCCTTAGTAGGTGACTCTTCGAGCATGATATCACTAGACTCGACCGGAAGTTTTGAAATGAGTTTGACAAATACCAATGACTTTTTGGATTTCGCATAAACAAAATCCAAGTCAAATTCTTATAAGATGACTATCCATCTACTAATATTTCCACCAATGACTCATCGTGTTAACACGTATTGGAAAGGGTTGACGAAGACAATGACAGTGGTCTTGCGAAGCAAAATGTAGTGACAGAACCGTTGGACAGCATAAACAGTTGCCAAAGCAAGATTCTCGACATGAGAATAGTTGAGTTCTGGTCCAACCAGGCCTTGGCTAAGGTAATATATAACATGCTCCTCGGGAATATCATCTTCTTGAACCAAGACCATGCCAATGGTCGACTTCGCAACAGCCAAATACAACAAGAAATCTTTGTGATAGTCAGGAGGCCGGAGTAGAGGGGCAGACGTGAGGGCGCGTTTCAATGCTTCAAAGGAGCACTGAGTAGCTTCATCCCAATAGAACGAGACCCATTTTTTCAATAGACGCATAAACCCTTTAGTGATCTCGACGTAATTCAAGAAAAACCGCTGAAGAAAATTCGCTTTCCCCTGTAAGATCTAAAGTTGGGGTATCGTGCATGAGGGAGGCAATTGAACTATCGCCTCAACCTTGAGAGGATCGACCATGATTTCTGTTGTCGATACAATAAAACCTAAGAGATGACTCGATGTCACGCATAAACTGCACTTGTTAGGATTCAAGAAAATCTGATAGTACCGACATCGCTCAAATATTAGTCGAAGATGGGCGGGATTATCAGATCTTTTGCAAGAGCATGATGCTAGATCATCAAGGTACGTCGATTTACTATGAAGCTTCTGTCGCACCGGTTTGGCATCAGGATAAGTCATAATTTCATGCTCGGCAATTCGTGGGTTAATTCCTGGCATTTCCTTGTAAGACCAGGCAAAAACGTCGCATAATTCTTTGAATAACTCAGTGTAAGTTTGAATCTCTTCGGGGGAGAAATCTGCTCTGACGAAAACATTCTCCACAACGCTAGGGGTTTTGGAGATATCAATTGGAATCGTTGTAGTGATACTTGCCATGTTACCCTCATCATAAACTTTGTGCGTAGCAAGAGGATTGATAGGACAAGGATTATCTCCATTCACGGTCGAAACAAATTCTCCTTCCTCTATTCTCCTTAACTCGGGAAGGAAGTAAGATCTATGATGTAGATCATCCCAAGGTCTATCGGGACCATTCATTGCCTTGAGAATTGCCTCATCAGAGGGCAAGACCAAGTCTAAAGGATCTTGAGTGGCAAGAGAATCTTGAGCCCAAATAGGCTCGAGAATTGGATCTAACTCCTATGGGGGATCCGGATCGGGGTTGGCCAAAGTCTGTTGGACAATGTTGTATGCAACCTCAGCTGTGGATAAGGGCATGGCCATGCCAGAATGCCATATCCCTTCCATCGAAGTCGATGGGGAATGTAAATTCCATGGACAGTTAAATTAGTTCGTTCGAAACGAAAATACTTGTAAAATTGCAGCCCTCGACTGGTTGGGAACAACTAATAGAAACCTTACATCACTAGAAGGTGACATGTAACCAAAAGTTCCCATGAACGATGGAAACAAATTGTCACCTAAGTTGATAGTGCCAAGATGCGGATTATCAATCATCGGGACTGTGGAAGCCCCCGATGAAGGGTCAGGATGAGAGAAAGACATCTAGTCAATGGTCACAATCTGACCCTCGTGCGAAAAACACAAGACCCGAAAAACTGTAGCAACCACTGCATGCATCACATAAGTCCAACTCCTTCCTAACAATAGGTTGTATTCAAGAGGTGCATTGACCACTTCAACTTCGACACACACAGTTTTACATCCTCACTGCACGGGGAAGGAAGGAATAATTATGTGTGGTATAAACGACCGACCATCAAACGTCGTAATCAAAGTAGGCGATGGAGACAACTCAGACTGGCCAATGGCCTTCCAGCATGTCAATGACATCATGCAAGTCAAGGCACTCTCATCAACAACTGTACAAAAAATGTTACACGTAAAATATTTTGTGGTGTAAGCCACTACTATATGAAAGGCAATGTGGTGAGGAAGATGAGGTTTTAAGTCAGTTGGATCGAAAAATGATCGCCCCTGGGCTACAATTCTTTACCTCTCCCAAGGCAGACAACATAGATTTTTTCTGTGACGGGCAACTCTGAAGGACTTCCAGAGTAGACATCACGCAAGGGGTTTGTGCCACATCTTCTACAACGAAGTAGTTAAAGGTGGCCCTTGCATTTGGATTATGAGAACCCTTATTAAATGTACCTTTATGGATGTGATTCATCGTTTCGCCCACCATCTTCTCGATTTGGAGAAGAGTCGGTGGGTTAGTGTCTTCCTTGTCATTCTCGACAGATTCTGGCATTTCATAGTCTCAGGCCCTGGTCATTAAATGAGCCTTGACATTCATCATGTAAATATTCGCGGTCGGATTATTATTGGTAGGCGCAGGGGGTCCTTGACTGTGCCCTGTCGCGCTCGTGGATGCAGAAGCTTGAGCCATGTTTTTCCCTTGTGGAAAAGGGTTCGTCAGCACAACAGGTTGTTGTTTCACTAATATATTTTAGGCTTCTCAAGTCAAGGGCACATATGAGTTAGGTGGTCTTCCATGCAAAGATTACATGGATACTTCGACTTCCTTTTCTCCATTTTTTCCCCGCCAACATTATTGGTAGCCTTTTTATCCCCTTTACCCTTCTTATTTCGTTGTTTCTTCTTTCCCTCGAGTTGTTGGTTGGCCTTGGTATTCGTCGATTGCACACTGTGTACATCCAACATCTGGGTAGGGGGAACAACCGAACTCAGAGTCTGGCTGTCCATAGTCTGTTGTATCGACAATGGTTGCAATTGATTTGAAAATAGGTTTGTGGACTTGCTTTGTGCTGAGCCCACATTATCGTCGGAAGATTCCCTTATTTCGATTAAAAAGGAGGAAGCCAGTCAGAAGGACTAGGATATGGATTTTTCCTTAAGACCAGAAGGGAAGTTAGTGGTGACTTCCAATATTGATCTAACAGGTCAAGCATGTTGCAAATAACAGTATAGAGATGGATAGAGTTGATATAACACCTAAAATGTAAAAATGGCATCCATTCCTTACTCAACCAAAGGTCTGAATTATGCACCACATGTCTCTCAAAAGGCTGATATACATACTCCAACAAATATCCTCCTTGGCTTCCATGAAAAACATTAATCGCATTGGCAGGTCTGTTATATACACTATTAATTCCTAGTAGGGCAGCTAGTCTACTAGTTGTTGAAATATACCAAGGGATGTCCTCATTCATGTTTTTGTGTTTTGTCATGGGGAGGACATAAAGTCATAATTCCTAGACATGTTTTATTTTTAAAGTGACTTTTTAAATAAAGTGATTTTATAAAGTGAATGTACTTTATAATTTAAAGTGTTTTTAAGTTGTGGGACCCAAAAAGTATTTAATGAGCATTTATTACTTATTTTGTAATTAATGAGGAGCATTAAATATGA
>SNQJ01S0078564.1:88114-100674 GCA_010110895.2 Picea sitchensis
GTTTAGTGTCGGAGGAATGGCCCAGGGTAAGGAATGGTCCAAGCATTTCTTGAGGGCAGACTCATTCTCTCCAGGTTACACTTTGTTTGGTATCGGAAGAATGTCCCAGGGTGGGAAATGGTCCATGTTCAGAAATCAGAAACAATCCTTCTTCCTTGGTTGAGAAGAATGGGGCAGATAGCCCAATGTTGATATTATATATTGAGGGTAGACATTATTTCAGACCTCATAGATGTGAGTGAAAGATTGTCTCAGATGATTATTGTTGATACTCTATAATGAGGGAAGACATTCTTTCAGATCTCACAGGCGTAAGTGAAAGACTGGCCCAGATGATTCAGTTTTATCATAACCTTCTTTCTATGCAGATGAAGACTACTGTGGTGGCAGACATTCTTTCAGATCTCACAGATGTGAGTGAAAGATTGGCCCAGATGATACAGTTTTTATCATAACATTGTTTATATGAAGGTTGCTATTTGTTATGAAGGACAGTTTGTGATTGTGTTTCACAAAGTCTGAGTAGTTGTGTACTACTGGAATAGACACAAGTGTGTTCTATAAATTAATATTGTACCAGTTGCCATAGGAGATTATCCAGTTGGATAATAATGACAGGTGCTCGTGGTGCTACCAGTTGAATGGTCTATTGTGCTCAAGACCATACCTCTCTAGCTAGGAGGGAGTGTTAACATTATGGTAGCTTCGGGAGGTATGAACCTCTATTATGACCTATGAAGAGATTAGAATCCTCCGGAAGGAAGAAAAGAATTGAAAGAAACCCTAGACAGGTTGTCGGCTGAACAAATATATTTATATTGAATTTATTGATGCCCAGAAGGAGAAATCGGCCCAGTTACACTGGCCATGTCGGCCCCAGTTAGACTGGCTAGTCCACTATAAATACAGGGCACCAGTTTCATTATTTGTAATCTCAGCAGTTGCAGAGAGAGCAATATCTACGCAGGTAGTTGCAGGCAGCAGCAGTTTGGTGCGTAGGTTTTCTGGGAAAGCTGGGAGAGTGGTGCGCTAGCTTTTAGGTGGGATCATTTGTTCATTTTAGTTTCTATTCTTTTGCTTGGTGCATTTAGCCTCTCTTGGCTATAGATTGCAGCCAAAATTCTCTTCTCAGTCAAGGTCAAGGTGCTCGGAGGGTGGCTTAAGGCCTGTGGTTGGGTGACGAGGGTATCGTCAATGGTTAAATGAGCACAATCCTCTATATTCTAACAGATACATTGTTGTTTTTCCATGTTTGCATTGTCACTAATGTGTCATGAGATATCATCATTAGACTACACTCACCTTGATGCTTCTCCATATAATTTGTCCTATGGTTCATTCTATCTATTGAAACTAGTATGAAAAAAGAGTCTTCCTCTGTGATTCCTCCTCATTGTACCATGGTATGGGTTTTTATCTTGGGTCATTGAGAGTGTTAGCAATCCATAGAGAGGTGTGCATGATGCTCGATGTCCTTGGGGCATGTAGAAGAAGATAGAAGGAGTGCAAAGCACAAAATTGTGGCTATATAAGTAATGCAATTCAAAATCACTAGGGCAATTGAAAAGATGTAGGCGTGGAGGGAGAAGATAGAATCAAAATTGGATGAAGCCACCAAGAGTAAGAATTACCTATACACGGATGTTGTTAATCACATCACTACTCTCAAAGATTAGGAAAATAAATACAAGGACACCCTCATCATCCTTTGAAACAAGATAAATGAGTTAACTATATATATATATACTACTTAATATTTGCTTACTCATTTATGCAATTTTGTGGATCTTCCCCCATAAAGGTGCCATATACTACTATTGAATATTGTTAGACTAAAGAGGACACCCAAGGAGAGATATAGGTTCTAATATAGTTAGACCCTAAACAAATATACTTAATATTTATGGCGATGGACAAGGCCTCAAACCACCACACAGATCCTTTTCTAAGGGATCTCTCATTTTTTAGTGGGATATGGGTTCTACTCATAGGTTTTGAGCACTACATTTGGGTCTCGAGGCCTTGAAATTGGGCCTAAGTGCCATTAGGAGGTTTTGTGCAACACTTTTGGGTTTCGAGGCCTTTTGATGCAACCCCTCCCCCCACTCTCCCATAGGGTTGTGCGACCTCTCGGTCTTGGATATCTAATTCTAGAGTTGAGTGACTCTCTAAAACCTTAATGGTTTCCTTCTGTGACTAAACACAGGCCCTTTCGGCTTCTTGTTGCAGGTTTTAATGGCACCCACAACCATCCTTTTCACTCTCTTGCGAAAGTTCAAAGTGTCGGGCACTAGCTCTTTTTTTTTTTATAATCCCCCTCTGATGTGACCTCGGGGATGAACACGCGATTTGTGGGCGTAACTACAAGTGGTTTGAGGTCAATCTACTTTTGGGCCTGCAATTATCCTCAAGCTTTCACGTGTCCTTCTGATGAAACCATGGTTTGAATTGCGGCCCGCCCTCAATATTTTAAACACTGCGCAACTCATGTCCCCTCAATGCTACGGGATCGTCGATCTCACGATCTTGACGATAATGTCTGAATCAATGGTTCAGATCGGCGATTTTCAATCTACGTACTAGATCTGCCCCTCCTTCAATCAACGGTTGTGATCTCCTTCGCAACTCTAGACTTTGTGGTTTTGAAATCTCAAACCCAACTTTCTTCTATACTCAAATCTTCTAGAACTCACAATCTGCTGACACCTGTCCTGCTCGATCAATGGTTCTACTCCCGCTTCAGATGTTTGACCTTTCAACTCAGATCAACAGTCCTGCAACCCTCTTCTTGATCGAGAGTTGATATCTTCTTCGGGTCTCCAGACTTCTGAGATCTCAAATCTCAAACTTCTTTTTTTTCCCAATGGTTTTTACCCGAAGTTTGCGATCCACTGACACATATCCTCCTGATCTAACGATCGAGAATTTCTTCAGGTCTTTACCCGAATCTCACAGATGTGCGCCACATATCCTCCCAACCCAACGGCTATGAACCACTTCGGGTCTTTGCACTTCTGCTTTCTCAGATCTCAAACTAAAAACTCACTTCAACTTTACCCAGAGCTCACGATCTATTGACAAGTTTTCGCTTATAGATCGATGGCTCTCGACTCTTCGGCTCTTTGGGATTCGGGTGTTTCAACACTTCGACCTTCGCCTTCCTCTGGATCTTCCGACCTGCGATGCATGTCCTGCTAGATCCAATGGTCCAGATTTGCTCCGGCCCTTCAACTCTCCACGCTTTGGTTTTTTCAAGTTTCAAACTTGCCTCCTCTCGAATTTACGGTATCTGATGGCTTAGATCCAATCTGGCGATCTGACGCTTGAAGTTTACCCTGAACAATCTGACGGCTCAGATTTGTTCCTGTGATTGGACAACTGAGATTCTATTTCGAATTTCTAGCTCTTCGGGCTTCAGAAATCTCAGTTCTTATCTCTTGTGAGTTTTCTCTCTCCTTTGTGTGTGAAGCACTAAGTCTCGTGCACTTCACTCTGATCAAATGGCTATTGATATTTTGCACAGTGATCCAACGACCATTGTCTCTCCTCTCTCCTAAACTTCTAAGTTCTCCTAACTTGGAAGATTTCTCCATATTCAAAGATTTCGAACCTTTACTCCTTACGAATCCAACTATCGACTCTCTCTGACACTTTATGGGAAGTGTTATCCCTTCTGAGCTTCGTCCTTAAAAGGATTTCGATTATCCATGCACACCTTGTGTTCTTGGGATTTCGATAACTTAGATCGAAGGATTTCTTGAAAATAAATTCTTCTCGCCCACCTGGCATTACTCTAGTTTGGGTTCTTCGACGCTTGGTCATTTCACGACGTTGTGCACTCCTTGCACCTAGTCTAAGTTTCCCTTGTTCTCTCTGAACTCCTCTGAGTCACTTTGAGATTCAGTCGACGCACTCCTTGCATTCGAGATGCACACCTTGCATACAAGTTTCAGAAGAGAAAAAATTGAAACTCATCCAGTTTCGTCACGAACTTATACAGTCAATCTTTTGAACAATCATACATGAATGAAATGAAATAAAACACATACACATAATATAACATTCATTCACTCATTCATCAAATGAACACAGTCCAAGGATTTGGGACAATTTAGTCTGTTCTATTCCTTCATAAATTACATATTCTTTCTTATACTCTACTCTGCTCTATTGATCTCTCGGATCTCTTACAATATTCATGATCTTACAATCTACTTTTACAATGCAACGATGAAAACTATCTAAGGACTGGCTCTACGAGCTCTCTCATCATGTCTGCAACCTATCCTATCAAACTCTTAGAGGTTACCTACTTTGTCCTATTACAATAACAAATAGTTATTGCCAGATAAGAGTCAACACTCAATATCTGCAACCCCTTACAGTCCTTCCCAAATTTACAAACAAGTTGCATTTTTAAAATGTTGTTTACAAAATATCTCAACAACCCGATTTAATTCTGAGTTAGTTTTTGATGTGATCTCTGTCATGCTGGGATGTCGTTCCTTTGCCTCCACACTTGCATTTTGACTTTGGAGGCGATGCTCCTGCATCATACTCCTCTAGTTAAAATTTTCATGGGCTTTTGTCCATGAGCTCTTGCACTGCCTTTCCATGCTTCAAAATATCAAGTTCTGTGACCCAACTTGCATCTTCCACTGGATGATCTTTCCACTTCACTAAGTATTCAGGATATGTCTTTCTCTTGGTCTTCTTTCCATCTAGTTGTTCAATGATTTTCTCCATCTGAGGTTTTTCTATTGTGGGCAATTGTTCTTCCCACTGAAATTCTTTCTGATCATTTGATTCTTCTGCCTCATCTTTCCTGTAAGGATACATGTATGCAACATTGAATATCGACGATATCCCAACATTGTCTGGCAAATCAATTTAATAAGCATTGGCTGCGAATTTTCTGAGAATCCTGCATGGTCCTATATTCTTCATCTTCAATTTGTTATACGTTCCCCTTGAAAACCTTTCTTTTCTCAAATGAGCTAGACTTCATCTCCAACTTCAAATTGAACTTCTCTCCACTTTTTATCAACTATTTTCTTGTATTTCTGGCTGTTATTTTGTAGTTGGTCTTTGACTCTATCGTGGAGTTTTTGCATTTCTGTTGAAAAATCCTTTGCTCCAGCACTTATGAACTCATCTTGATTCAGATATCTCAACTTTGTAATCCCTCTTGGTTGTATACCATACACAATTTCAAATGGAATTTTCCCTGTGCTCCAGTTCACTGAATTGTTGAATGCAAATTTTGCTTGTGCCAAAATCTGATCCTATTGACGACCTTGCTCAGTGACTAAACTTCTCAACAAGTTTCCCAGAATCATGTTCACTACTTCAGTCTGTCCGTCTGTCTAAGGGTGATATGTTGAACTAAAGGACAAGTTTGTCCCCAGCCTCTTCCATAGAGTCCTCCAAAAGTGTCCTACAAATTTGGTGTCTCTATCTGGGACTATGCTCGTTGGCAATCCTTATAGTCTCACTACTTCTCTAAATAACAAATTGGCTATGTGTGTATCATCGTTTTGTCTTTTGGCATGGTATGTAATGTCCCATTTTTGAAAATCTGTCCACCACAACAAATATGGAATCGCTCCCTTTCTAAGTTTTAGGCAATCCCAAAACAAAATCCATATTGATTGCATCCCGCAACCTCTTTGGAATTGGTAATGGCTGATACAAACCAGTGTTTTGTTCTCTTCCTTTTGCATACTGACAAATTATGCATTTGTTCACGAGCATTTTCACTTATGCCCTCATGCTCGGCCAATAATACGAATTTCTCAGTTGTGCAAATGTCTTATCGTGACCAAAATGTCCAGCTAAACCTCTGTTGTGTTTCTCTTTCAGTAGGTTATCTCTCATTGAGCATTTTGGTATGAATAATTGGCTTCCCTTGAACAGTAATCCATCCTGGATCAAATATTCATTCCATGGGATTCTGTCTCCCAACAAAGGATTTTTGCATGGCTCATAAGCTTCCTTAAAATCTGCATCTTCTCGGTACATCTCCTTGAGGTGTTCAAACCCTAAGGTCTCCACTTGGAATTCCTGTACAATCAAACTCCTTCTATTCAAAGCATCTACAACTTTGTTAGCAGTTCCAACAATATTCTTAATAACAAAAGTAAAATTTTGCATAAATTTTACCCATTTTGCATGTTTCTGATTCAACTTTTCTTGCCTAGTAATAAACTGCAAAGCTTTATTATCACTGTACAAGACAAATTCTTTAGGGATTAGATAGTGTCTCCACTTCTTCAAAGCTTGAATTACTACATAAAATTATTTTTCATATGTGGAATACTTTTGATTGGCGTCATTCAACTTCTCACTGATAAGAAACTGGCCTATTATCTTGACTCAAGACTGCTCCAATAGCTAATCCACTTGCATCACATCTCACCTAAAATGTTTTTACAAAATCTGGTAAGACCAGAATTGGTTGTTCTGTGATTTTCTCCTTCAACACTTTGAAACTCTTTTCAGCTTCCTCTGTCCATTTAAAAGACTTGTGTTTCTTTTTCAGAGTGTCTAGCATGGGTGCACATATACCACTGAAATTTCTGATAAACTTTCTATAAAAACTTGCTAACCCATGAAAGCTTCTTACCTCAAATATGCTTCTTGGTGATGGTCATTCTCTGATTGCTCTCACCTTTTCTGGATCCATCTTCAATTCATTTGAAGAGATCACCAAACCCAATTATATGAGTTTTGTCTTCATAAAAGAAATTTTCTTCAGATTTATTAGCAATTTTTCCTGCTGCAACTTTTTTGTCACTGATGTTAGATGTCTTAAGTGTTCTCTCTTTGTCTTACTAAAGATTAGTATGTCATCCAGATATACTATGAAAAATTTTCCTATGAAGTCTTTCAATACTTCATTCATCAACCTCATAAAAGTGCTCGGTGCATTTTTCAACCCAAATGGCATGAACATCCATTTAAACAGTCCTTCATTTGTCTTGAATGTTGTTTTCCATTCATCTCCCTCTCTCATTCTTATTTGATGATATCCACTCTTCAGGTCTATCTTGGAAAAATAGCTTGCTCCACTCAAACAATCCATCAAATCATCCATCCCCGATAAAGGAAATCTATACCTAATGGCTATCTTGTTGATGTCTCTCGAATCTGTGCACATTCTCCATCCTCCATCCTTCTTTCGACTTAACACAGTTGGTACTGTGCATGGGCTTAGGATTTCCCTGACTAAACCTTTATCCAACAACTCTTGGACTTGAATCTTGACTTCCTCATTCTCTCTAGGTGTCAACCTATAAGCTGCTTTGTTTGGTAAACTAGCTCCTAGAATAAGGTCAATATGATGGCTTATACTCCTAATGGGTGGCAATGAGTGAGGTAAATCATCCACTACTATGTCAACAAATTTTTCTAACAGTTCCTGGATTTCTTCAGGCAAATCTTCCACAGAAGTATTTGTAGGGATAACTCTAGGCTTTCTCACTACAACAAACTGCATTTATTTTTCCTTCAACACTTCATTCAAGAGTTCCTTCCCACTCATGAGAAGTATGATTGAACTAGCTTCTCTCTTTTTCTCTTTGTCTTCTATGGGTAACAACATATGTGTTCTACCATTATTTTCTAGGGTATAAGTATTCTTTCTTCCATCATGAATAACTTTTTGATCAAATTTCCATGGTCTCCCCAATAAAATATGACAGACATCCATAGGAATTACATCACATAATATTTCATCTCTGTAACCTCCTATTTTAAATTCAACTTGGCATTGTTGACTTACCATTATTTGATGTCCTTTCTGCAACCACAATACCGTGTATGGGTTTGGATGTGCAGTTGTCTTCAACTTCGGCTTCTCCACCATCTCTGTGGATACTAAATTGTCAGTGCTCCCACTGTCTATAATCACCTTGCAAACTCTGTCTTTCATCTTGCAAGCATTTTTTAACAAACTTGTTCGTTGAACTGGTTCTTCCACATTCTTCTCTGGTTTAAGAAGAATATTCCTCATCATGAGGTTTTTTCCTCCTTCTATTGCTTCTACTTCCACATGTTTCTGTGCTTCAGCAATGTGTGCTTCACCTCCTCCTTCTTTCTCTCTCTCGAGACATTCCCAATATTTGTGTCCTTGTTTTCCACAAGTATAACATTTAACTACGTCTCCTCTGGCTCTTCCTCATTCTATGGAAAATGAACTTCTTCCTCTATGTTGTCCTTCTTTAGAACTTCCACCCTTCTCATGGTGACTATGTTGTTTGTCAGCTTTGTGCTTCGACTTCTGGAACTTCTCTCTGGTTGTTCCCTTACCTCTACTTGAATTTCCTCCTATGCTTCATTGGCTTTGCTTCCTAGCCAATTTTTCTTCGGCTTTCAAGGCTGCTTGATAAGCATCCTCGACTTTACTAAAAGATGTCATGTTGATCTCCTCTTGTATTTCATATCTCAACCCATTGATATATCTGGCTTTTTTTTCATCTTCATTCTCTTTCTGTCCAACCTTGATGTTAAGTCTGCAAAATTCTTTAGTGTACTGCTTCAATGATAAGATCTTTTGTCTCAAGTTCTGCAATCTCCTAAATAGATTAATTTGGTAATCTTTTGGGATAAATTTGGCTTTCATCTTGGCTACCATCCTATCCCAAATTTTAATTTTCTGCTTACCATTGCTCCTGTGTTCGGCTTGCAGTTCATCCCACCATAGCGCTGCATGACCCTTCGGTCTTGTCACTGCATGCTTCACCATCCTATCTTCTTTGACATCTTCATAATTGAAGTATTTGTCCATAGCACGTACCCAATCCAACAATTCTTCAACTTCTAAATTGCCTTCATACATTGGTACCTCTATCCTTGCTCTGGCTCCTATCTTTGAAATTTTTTTTATCAAGTGATCTTGTGCAGCATCCTCTACTACATTTTCTTCGACCTCTTCTTCTTTTCTCTCAACTTCACTAATATCTCCAGCGTTTGGTGCTCTCCTCTGTGTTGTTTCCATGACATCCAATCTCATTCGAAGTCGCCTCATTTCTTCTTCCATTTCTACATTCGCTCTACGCCTTCTAAGTGGCATGATTCCACTGTGTCACCTACAAACATAAATCAAATTTTCTTGATGCCAGAATTGATATCAATTTGTCTCCTTTCTCCTTTGCTTGTTGTTTGCAAACAAATTTCAAACTTGCCTTCGGCTCTCTGTGCTTCGGTTGTTTCAAGTTTCAAACTTGCATCCTCTCGGATTTACGGTATCTGACGGCTTAGATCCAATTTGGCGATCCAATGCTTGAAGTTTACCCCAAACAATCAGACGGCTCAGATCTGTTCCTGTGATCGTACGACTGAGATTCTATTTCGTATTTTTGGCTCTTCAAGCTACGAAAATCTTAGTTCTCAGCTCTTGTGAGTTTTCTCTCTCTTCTGTGTGCAAAGAGCTAAGGCTTGTGCACTTCGCTATGATCAAATGTATGTTGATCTTTTATACAAAGATCCAACGACCATTGTCACTCCTCTCTCCTAAACTTCTGAGTTCTCCCGACTTGGAAGATTTCTCCATCTTCAAAAATTTTGAACCTTTACTCCTTACGAATCTGACTATCGACTCTCTCTAACACTTTATGGGAAGTTCTATCCCTTCTGAGCTTCGTCCTTAAAAGGATTTAGATTATCCACACACACCTTGCGTTCTCGGGATTTCGATAACTTAGATCGAAGGATTTCTTGAAAATAATTTTTTTCTCGCCCACCTGGCGTTACTCTAGTTCGGGTTCTTCGACACTTGGTCATTTCACGATGTTGTGCACTCCTTGCACCTGGTCTAAGTTTCCCTTGTTCTCTCTAAACTCCTCTAAGTCACTCCGAGACTCATTCGACGCACTACTTGCATTCGAGATGCACTCCTTGCATACAAGTTTAAGAAGAGAAACAATTGAAACTTATCCAGTTTCGTCACGAACTCATACAGTCAATCTCTCGAACAATCATACATGAACAAAATGAAATAAAACACATACACAGAATATAACATTCATTCACTCATTCATCAAATGAACACAGTCCAAGGATTTGGGACAATTATGTCTGTTCTATTCCTTCATAAATTACATAGTCTTTCTTCTACTCTACTCTTCTCTATTGATCCCTTGGATCTCTTACAATACTCATGATCTTACAATCTAATTTTACAATGCAACGATGAAAACTATCTTAGGATTGGCTCTACGAGCTCTCTCGTTGTGTCTGCAACCTATCCTATCAAACTCTTAGCGGTTACCTACTCTGTCCTATTACAATAACTAATAATTATTGCCAGATAAGAGTCAACACTCAATATATGCAAACCCTTACAGTCCTTCCTGACATTACAAACAAGTTACATATTTAAAATGTTGTTTACAAAATATCTCAACAACCCGATTTAATTCTGAGTTAATTTTCGATGTGATCTCTGTCATGCTGAGATGTCATTCCTTTGCCTCCCCGCTTGCGTTTTGAATTTGGAGGTGATACTCCTGCATCACCTTCAAGTTGGAACTAAGTGCCATAAGGAGATTTTGTGCACACACAATTCACTTGGGGCCTTAAACTTGGTTAGAGAATGAACGTAAGGGATAAACCCTTATTTGAATATTCTCAGGAATAAGCTTCATGTAGTAGTCCTCAAATAACCACATAAGGCCTCTGTAGGGGATCTTTGGCCTTCATGGGGGATTGTTGGCATGATTAGTATGTTTTGGATAATAAAATGTGTCTTAGGGTTTTTACCATGGCTAGGGAAGGAAAACAAGGAAATTAGGCCCATAATGGAGCTTCTCGAGCTTAAAGGTGATGAATTGGGACTTAAACAACCACATTGATCCTTTTGAAGGGATGTTTGTTCTTTAGGTGGTATATGGGTGCCATTACGATTTTTTTCGTGACACATATGGGAGTTAGGGCTTGTAACATGGTAGGAGGAGGAAAATAAGGGATTTAGGCCCTAATCAAACTTTTCTTGTATTCAATGGCCATGAAAAAGGCCCATGAATGAAAATATGGGCACTATTAGTATGATTTGCAAAATAAGAATGGGTCTTAGGACCCCTACAATAATCGGGGGAGGAAAACAAGGCCCTTAGGTCCTAAACAAAGGTTGTTGGGATTAATGGCTACGAATAAAACTATCATAGACACAGGACAAATGAGGAAGAATTGTATGAACTTGTTGGTGCACCAACAAACATGCACGTGTTCTAGGAATGAACAAACATTCCTTAAATTGATTTTTTTTTTGCGGGATTGAGATTCCAAACTATGTGTTTATTGACTTGATTGCTTTCGATTTAGGTTCAAAATGACAAATCTGGTGGTTAAAGATTAAAAAACAACAAAACATCCATTTTTAGGATTGTGTCTCAATATCTCAATTTTTCATGTTAAATTTAAATGGGCTACATAAATCCATCACCAATGAAGATATACAAACATATAGATCTAACTACATAGATTCCATATATATATATATAATTTATTTTTGTCTTGACATATTAAAATCTTAAAACACATATGTCTTTTGTCCCTGCTATAACTTTTTATAGCCTTATCCATTTAAAAAATAAATTAAACACCGCACTAGTACAAACTGAGATCTACAATCTAAAAAAAAAAAAAAAAAGTGTTTGATTATGTTAATACCCTCAATCCGTGCAATAACACATGACCTTGTGATTTTAGGGCTATAATGAATTTCATAATTTAAAAACATATATATTTAACATTGTCAAATTTTAATAAATAGTTGTGCACAAGAGCAATGCATTCTCTATGATTTTACAATTTTTTTAAGAAAAATCCATCATTTAGTTACTTAACACTTGCACTAATGGGAACATATGCATTATATTTCGTAGGAAAATTAATATATTGTTGTTAGAAAAATATGAATATCATAGTCATACACAAATTCTATAAATACAAATTATATATTTAGAAAGGTAATTCAATTTCTTACATTTCATGTTTTTACACTATATTCAAATTCATTGTGAAAGTACCTAGAATAATCCCTCCAAGTTAAAAGATTGTTGTTTTTCCATGTTTGCATTGCCACTAATGTGTCACGAGAGACCATCATTATCTTTCACCCTCTTTGGTGCTTCTCTATATAATTTGGCATATAGTTCATTCTATCTATCAAAAGCGGTTTAAAAAAAAAGAGTTTTTCTCTATGGTCCCTCCTCACTATGCCATGGTATGGATTTTGATTTTGGGTCATTGAGAGTGTTGGGAATCCATGGAGAGGTGTGCATGATGCCCAATGTCCTTAGGGGATGCAGTAGAAGCTAGGAGTGTAGAGCACAACATTGTGGCCATATGAGAAATGCAATTCAAACTCACCAAAGCAATTGAAAATATTTAAGTGTGGAGGAAGAAGACAAACTCCAAATCATATGAAGCCAACAAGAGTAAGGATTCAATATACAAGGATGTTGTTAAGAACATCCCCGCTCTCAGATATTGGAAAAATAAATCCAAGGAAACTCTCCTCATCTGTAATGATCCCAAGCCATTATGCAAGGATCATC
>SNQJ01S0078566.1:24631-60776 GCA_010110895.2 Picea sitchensis
AGATCTAGGGAAAGAGTAGTATTCTGTCATGTTTTGTTCCAGATCCAGGTGGATCTGGGGAGATTGGTCTGTGTCCGCACTAACGAATTTATCCTTAAACACAGTCGGCAATGGAACCATGCAGTTTCAACCAGAAACGGAACAAGAACTAGGGCCTAGAGCCGGAAACATAATCATTTGTTGGTTACTTCTCTCTTGCTACCATTACTAGGCCAACCCAGGTTCATATCTACTATGGTTTCCAACAAAATCCGCTAAAAATATCACCCCCCTGGAAAACTAGAAGGAATCACAGTACACAGGGTGCGCTACATAGTCTCACTCGATATAGTTCTATGGGTGGTTGCAACGCTCAGGTGCTTGCAACCTGGGAATGAGTGGGGATATGGAATTGAACCTTGTGATATTTATTTCTTTATTTACTATAACATCCATCTATGATAAGTACTTTGTCATTCTTATTCATGCATGTAAAACAATTAGATCTAACTACTTCATCAAACATTCATCTAAGATATAATCATTAACAACAAAGATATAGAAATGAATCATTCACATAACACATAAGCGAATGTGGTTCACCCCCTCTTGGGATACGTCCATAAAGATATGGCTATTGGGATCTTTTATTATTGTTATGTCATCTATGGTGCCACGCGCATTACAATTCTCCCTCAGTTGGATCAAGATCTTTAATGAGGAGGAATAGATCACACCAAGCTCCTTATCCTATGATCTAACCCTTAGGATATACCTCATTTTCTTTCTTCATCTCAACAACTTAAAAAACAACCTCAAATTTTATAGTCATTCTTACATTCTAGAATTACAATCACACCGAACCCTAACCAACTCTTCGAACCCCAACCTAGACCTCCTAGGTACCTCTTTATACTTATTTTTTTCTTATCAACCATTACATCATCTTACCAAAACCCTAACCCTATCATGGTTCAGTCTTCTCGCATGCGCGCCTCACACGCTTTCCTCCTTTGCATGTTCTTTACTCTTCATGCGTTGTTTTCTTTGCCAGTTGTATTTTCCTTATTTGTGCTTTATTCTCCAAAATTATCCTTTTCCCCAAAATGGGCTTGTGCCCAAAACAATTTAATCATATGAGATTGACACTCAACTTTCTTGTTATCTAGAGCTAAGTAGATCCTTGGTACATTTCTACCATATCCTCAACTTTATCATCCCGTTGTACATTGTGAACAATGCTCACTTTTTCACTTCTATGATGTTAATTTTTCTATGAGCAAGGTTAAGCATGAATTTCATTCAATTTTAGCATTTGTCTTAACCATAACCAATAATGTTGTAGCAACAAATATCACAAGAAGAAGCAGCATGCACAAGAACACAACAAGTATCATGGGAAACCCTTCTCAGCAAGGGAAGAAAACCCAGCCAAATACTTTGCTATATTCTTCAAGAGAAAGACCTTCACCACCAATAAGACCTAGCACACAAAAGGGTGCTTAAACCCTAGAATACTAGAGCCCAAGAGAGGTGTGCACTTTTCCCAAGAATATGTACTTGCTCAAATTTCCAAACTCACATGAAAGATATGATTCCTCAATGGGGAATTTACCTTTACTTATACTAGACTAAACCTATCAACATAAACATATATTGGCACAACGGGGCCAGCCTCTCTATCTTATAATATAATTAATATTAACCAAATTAATTATCTTTTACATTAATTACCAGTTACATTAAGGTGGGTCCAACCTGTACCCTTTACATTACAATTAGGGTTACAAGTAGGTCTGACTCTTAAACAATATAGAAAGGGATCTTATACACCCACTAGTTCTCATCCACTAGGGATACATCCATAGGGATATATATATCTCTATCTCACTACATTACACAAAAGAACCACTTATTCACTAGTGCTCAACCACTAGGATCACGTTCACTTGTGCTCGTCCACATGCATGTCCAGTCAACATATCTTCTTTCCCACTGCATTACAAAGGAGATTCATCTGGAGTTTCTCATTAACTCTCTTCTTAGAGGATGCTAATACATCATCTTCATTTTTGTTCTCATGACGATGCACCCAACACTTTGGCATTTCACACATTCACCTTGTGCTCAGCCATAGGCATGTCTAACTATGCAGGTCTCCTTTCTCTCTGTATTACACAAGAGAATCGTCTTGAGTTCTTCTCAACTCTCTATAGGGAGGAGGCCATCTCTACGTTCCAACTCTGTCTCAGATAGAAACCACACACCCCTCTCAGGGGATTTCTCTCAGGTTTGTAAGATGGAGAATGTCTCACGTAGCTACAATCATCAACATATGAGAGCAATATTTGTACATGTGATATCCTTCACAACACAAACACTTAATGGGTCATTTCCTTGGTATTTTCCGCATTGTTTGTGTCTCTCTAGACTCATTAGAAGCCAATTGCCCCTCAGAATTATTTCTAAAGAATAGTGGCTTGGTCCGCTTCTTCCTTTGTTCCATATTTCCTTTCTTCTTGTCTTCCCAAGCCTTTTGGAAAGTTGGTATTCCTATATGTTGATCATAGAGGCATTTATTTCTCCTTATGGTTTTCTCCAACGTCTTGGGATCATCATGTTGTATCTTATCAATGAAAATTGATGGTATCCCACTCAGGTATCTTTGAATGTTGACATGTTCATCCTTTATGGAGTCAACATATTTCAAGAACTCTAAGAATCTCCTTTCATACCCATCCATGGTCATACTCCCAAGATTGAGTTTGAAGAACTCCATCTTCCTATCATATTAATGCTTGGTTAGGTACTTGTTTTGAAAATACATCTTGAAATCCCTCCAAGTAATCTTCTTCTCATCAATGTGTTGCACTTGCAAAACCTGGTCCCACCACATTGGTGTTTTTCCCTTGAGTGGATAGATGAAAATTATCCCTTATTCCTATAAGAAGTAATTATGCAATTCAAAGTACTTCCTCATTCCCAATAACCAAGTCTCTGAATCTTCATATTTTTTATGCTCACTATCAAAGGTAGGAGGCTTGATCTTGTTCATTTCTCCTTGTATTTCATCTACCCCCAACCTCCTCTTATGTCTTCTGACAAGAGATAAACTTGGATTGCTGTGTTCTTTTCTAACTGAGTGTCTTGGTGAGTGATGATGGTGTCTACCTACACCTTCATATTCTCCTCTTCTGGCATGAGATCTACAACTCCTTGACTTTCTTGATTCTATTTCCTTATCCATTTTATTCTTTGTTCTATGCAAGATTTGAAACAACTTGATGTTGAAGCCATATTGTTTCTCCTTGAATTTCATAATCTTGTCATTATCAACCTTATAACTCTAAAAATATCTTTGAATAATTTTATTTTTTTTCTACCAAATTCATAATCTTTTCCTTTCCTTCACCATGCCCATTGGAATATGTTCTTTCAATACCCATGTCGACACAAAACCCCCTTGACTTCATCTTCATGGTTTTAAGTCCTCTCTGCATCTTCCATGCTTATGGTACCTTTGTTGATTTTGTGATTATCTATCTTTCCTTAAATCTACAAAATGTGTAGGAAATATGATTTGTTAGACTAAATAATTTAATAAATTTATGAAAACTATGCACAATTTTGTTCCATAAGTGCATAAAAATCCTTTCGTCTGATTCCTTGTAAATTTAGCTACCTAATTCAAATTTCTGGGTGAATATATGGACTCCTCTATCCAAGAAATTTCTAGTGACTAATTTATTTCTCAACTCTAAGTCTTGAGTAGAAAGTTATGGTCATTTGAATATTACCCATTTACTCCTTCAACACATCCTTCAACCATGTGTGATGTTTAGTTGTGCTCGTGCATCTGTGTACATGATCCCTTGGAGTTTTGATACGAGCTCAACTGGGTTCCTTCATGACCATATTTTGAACGTTCTTTCCAAGTTTCACATTCATCTAAGCTCCAGGCTACTAGATATAACCTGTTTTTTTTTGGAAATAAAAAAAACAATGTATTGCCTCAAGCTAGATATAGCCTGTTGAAGTTCAAGGGAAATTTATACTTTTATCCCTGAATGTTAAAGGTGCCTTCTATGTCCTCCTGTGCATATTAGGTGCCTAGAATCTTAATGTATCTCCATGGTTTTTTTCTATGGCACGAGATAATTCCATAGACTATTCTTGTGCCCCATTCTAATTCCAGAGTACAAATTTATGGCCCTTAGAGTGAACTGGTACCCAAAAATTACCCCTCATTGTTCGACATGTAACTCCCTCATACAGGTTATATTTGAAGAATAATTTATATTGTTATAAATCTCAACTCGAGATCTATCATTTTAGTTGCAAAAACTATATGTCTTAAAAGTACATAAAATTTCATATGAATTTGATTTCCAAAAAATGTTGTTTAGGCCTCCAAAAATGGCCTACAAAAACATGACCTAGAAATATATGAAATTTTCTGGACATTTTAATTATTTTCTAAGAAATTTATTTTTATTCCACTGACTAGGATGCTAACGTGGTATCTTGATCCACCTGGAAACTCGAGGTGGAACCATGTCATCGCCTGGCCGCATTGGCCCTACCTCATCAACTTATGTTGCCTTCCTTTACCTCCCTTTTCCCTTTTCTTGCCTTCTCTGGAATACAATACTACAGTTTTCAATCCCAAAGTATGTGGTTTCCCATGTGGCATATGTTCATTGGGTTGAGGGGATGGGAGGGACCCATCCCACACCCATTATCTTCTATGCACAAAGTTTCATGTTCGTTTTATCTTACAATGAACATTTTTGACACGATCAACAGTCGTGATCATTATCAATGACAACTATTGCATTGCAGACCCCCTCGCCTTACTGACTATTAACAGGGCCGGGTGGGGGGGGTTCCACAAACCACTAGTTTTTTAGACCGATGATGTGGATGATTGTGGTGAATTTCAACCCCCTCTGGTGGTTTCCAAAACCACCAAGGGACCCCCTCCCATCATGGTTCCAAAGGTCCAACTCACAGTTCCACAGGTCAGGCATACGCTTGCCATCGTGGCTCTGCATCGTCTTCCCCCCATCGTCTTGTCACCTAGAACATTTTCCACACCTGCCACCATGTACCTACCACCGTGGTAGAACATGTCACCTCTCTACCACATCAATTGATACATGTCCCCCATGTCATGCTGACGTCACCGTACGAAAAAATTACTCAAAAATTTCTAATTTTTTAGATTTTTGAATTTCTCAAAATTTCCAGTTATGCCCTAATTCATAACTCTTTTATCAGACCTCCATTGAAGCCATATGACTAGCTTCGTGTGGACTATTATGGCCCTATGAATATGAATTTAACATTTTCACACAAATTTTGACATCCTTCACATCAAATTCTCCATAATTTTAACTGTAGGAATTGGGGATTTTGCCGAAAAATGCCCAATTTCACCTAATTCCTCCCAATTCCACCATGGGTGCTCTACAAATTTGAAATTCAGCCATCTAAGGGCCCAAGAATACCCAATTAGAGATTTAAATTTGGGATTTTAAATTCCTGTTTGATTCTTGCAAATTACCCATGAAATTTCCCAATTTCACTGCAATAATTTTGTCACAAAAATTGCAGACATACTCTAGAAATTAATTTTATGCAAATTATATCTTCAACACTCTGCTAACTCACTCCATGTAGGATCAGTGTTGAAAATGGATATTTGATACCACATTCTAGCATCCCCAACTCCAATCTAGGCTATGCCACACCAAAATTCCAACTCTTATACCATTAAATTACTTAAATGCTCTACATATGAATGTAAATGCATTTATAACAACATATAAACTTAAGTATAAATATATCAGTAAATACCCATAACATAAAATAGATAAATAAGAACATAGTAATTAAAAAAAGCACATAATAAACACTTATTTTGTGTAAATAATTCACCAATTTTGTGTAGACCTTAGATGTTCATCCCTGTCATAGACATTGCTACTCATAAATCTCAACAGTGGGTTAGAGTTGGGGCTAGAAACTCCACCAGGGAAGAATTCCTAAGCCAGACTAAGGTCCAAAAAACAAAAAAATTCTTAGACTACGATGCCAACTCCAAAAACCATCCTACAACCTCTCATTCTCCACAACATGTCCCACTGTAGGAAGTGTGCCCTTTCTCTTCTCAGCAGTCCTTCGGCTACCCCACTTCCCTTTTGGGGCTTCAAAAATAGATTGTATAGGAAGTATCAAAGCTTTGTAGTTGCGACTTGGATCACAGGGAATACAATTCTCAATAGTTCTCTCACCTGGAGAGAATGTGCATAGGCCTAACAACGCACTTCTTCAATAGCACACAAGCTTTACGACCCGCCTCTTCAACTCAATTTACCGAGGTTACTAGTTGAAAACAACTCCAAATATTCCCACGTACAAGTATGGTTGATGGATGCAGAGTGAATGTATGTCAAGAGTGAGTGAGTGAATAATGAGTGTATAATCGTAAGAAGGTACTCAATTCCCCAAATATATATTCATGTTCCAAACTTGACACTTGTCATGTTGGGAACTACCTTGGGTCCACTTGGGGTATGTTCCCCCACTTTTAGAAACTTAGGATATATTTATATCCATAACTTAGAATTTAGGAATATTAATATAATATTCCTTTGGGCTTAATATCCCTTGGATTAACCCCTCTGCCTAGACTCTTAGCCTCCCTTTCCCTTTCTAGTGGATTTTTATCCCCCCATCTATTTTTGTTTGGTGGGTCTACAGCAGTGATGCATTTTATTAATATCCGAGTGTGATTACATATTACAAAGATAGGCTCACTAGCCTTTACACATCTATCTCTCCAACCTAATAACCACATAGGCACTCTGGCCCAAAAAATCATGGCTCACCAACATATATGTACATTTATAATTAGGGTTAGGACTAGGGGTGTTACAGTTGTTATATGTGTTTATGATGATTATCATGTGGTTATTTATGTTAATTCTATTTTGTTATAATTGTATATAATTATGCATGGATTATACGTTGTTAGGATTTCATAATTGTGTTCATATGAATAGCATATTAATTAATTATTGGTATCATAGAACTAATTATGGGATGAATTGGAGAAAATTTGAAAATTCAATGCTTAACAGAGTCGAGTTTTAGTGACATGTGCCCAAAATTGAGTTTGGGGTGTGTTATAGGAATGAAGTAGCAACCACAAAGGTCAATTTTCCCCTCAAAATCAACTGAAATATGAACCAGGTACTGAATTTGTAATGTTGATATGTTGTTGATAAATATGGATGAGGTTTTTGGTAAGTGGGTCTCAAGACATCCCTTGGGAAAACCAGAATTGACGATCAATAATGGTGGAAGTCAAATAATCAACTGGACAAAAAGTGATTTGAGGTCATGGGGATGATCGAATATGGGGAATGTTTGTCAAATTGGGACTGAGGATGTAGTGATTGCAAATGAATTGGTTGGTGTGGGTAGAAACTCTAGGATGATAGTGTAGGGTACTTAAATATATGGGGTGTTGTCAACAACAACGATGTATGTAAGAATAGGTGACTGAATCAGTGTGAATGCTCCAACCAAGGGTGAGTATGCATGTCATCAGGTGAAGTGACACCATCAAGTGCGATGGAATAGGTATACTTCCTTGTCATAAAACAAATATTCTTTGTACAAATACCAAATGAATGAAAAATAATTGGTTTAAATGTGCAAACATATAGATGGGTTCCTTAGTGATCAAATGGCTCAACCTGGTGCGGTGAGACTAGCAATAGAAAATGGGAGGAGGGGGGCCCTAGTGTGGGTCTCTTCGAAGGTGGGTGAATGATGAGATGGAATGTATATGGTCAAATAATATTGGGGAATATGAGGGGCCAATGAAAATGCAACAATGCACTCAATATAACTAACTATAAAATTGATGAAGATCTAAGCATGTGCGGGTGTTTTAGCTAGAAATATGGTGAGAAGAAGTATGAATTTAATTCTTGGAAATGTGAACTACTTGGACTCTCGTCTATGGTGAAAAATAACATGGGAGTCAATTTGCAAGGGGGATAAAAAAAAAACGGAGCACATTGTTATCAAAGATTTCCCTCCTACGGATAGGTAAGTACTCCCTTGGATTTTCCATTGATCCAAGACAAACAGTGGTATAGAACGCTATGAGGTTTCTCTATATATAATTAGATTTCATTCCTTTTATGCTATAGGAAAAATAGGCATACCTTGTTAATCAATGGTTGTCCTTATGTATCATGGCTAATGTAGCTCGAGAGATCCATCTCTAGCTCCTGCAATATGCTTCCTAAACACAAGTGACAAACAAATATCAATCTAAAAACCCTTTCAAGAGTTACAAAATAAAAATCTATTCTATATCTAATCCAATCTACCCAAGGGGAGATTAGATATACCATACAAACAGAGTACAACATATTTTGGAAGGGGAAAAAAACATAGACCCATATATAAATCAAATGAAGTACAAATACATCAGTGTATTCATACCTTGAGTCATGATGGAATCCTCTTGGGTCCTTGCTCCAGATGCTCCTTATCCCTCACACAAGCAAGTTTGACCTAATATGAAGATGTCTCTCTGTAGAAGAGATCCTCTTAAATTCATGCAACATGTACTTGTGAATGATTCTTCCTCCTCTTACCCTTAGAAGGATTTTTTTATATATATTGGTGGATGGGGATAAGGTATGCTTCTATATCTATAGAGATAAGTGAACCTCAATTGGATTGAAAGTTCCTAAGTTCATATAATGAGAAAAACAATTCATCCAACAGTGATCTCCTCGAAACTCAAAAATTATAGAAGGCTGCAAGGGTGATCGCAGGCTGCAAGGGTGCAACTAGCAACCGATTGTGGGATATCAACTATCCATCATATGAATGGTCACACTTTGTCAATAAATCATAGTGTGACTTCCCTAATAAATGAGTGAAATCCAAGGCATAAGAGTGTGTCTCAACAAGGAATCATCAATGGGTCTTCCATGTGGCCCTAGGGTGGCAAATAAGATTGTAACAGATGCCCCCTATTGTGTGAAGTTTGAAGAGGAACTAGTGTCTGAAACACATTATGATAATGGTCAATGCATGAGGAAATGTAAGGATGGATCTAAGATATCAAGAAGCTAAGGAGTACCTACAATCATACATCAAGTATATATAGATCTTCCTTGAGTTAGAAATACCCATGGTTGCAAGAGAAACAAAACATGGCCTCCAAAACAATACATTGTGGATCCATGAAGTGAAATGCAAGACCATGGCCATGTAAAAGAATGCAATGGGTCCATATCAACAAATAGATCATATCCACGAGAAAATGCAATGTGGATCTATGTCACAGTACATATCAGGAAGATATCAAGCACCAGTGAGAGTTCCTCTTTAGTCTTTAAAGTACTCATATAGCAGTGATATACTCCAATGTAACTTGGGAGGGGTAGAATGAATGGGTGATGTGGCCCCAAACCCAAGGTCTTCATCCCAAACCCTGATTCTATTACTCTACATCATGTGAATAAATGAATTGATGTTGAGCATGGTGGAAACCATCTTATTATTTTTAATTGAGGTATACCATTAATAGACACGAGGAAATACATTGATGATGAAAATGGTCCCTTGGGTACATGGTACAATCTAGCGAGCATGAATAGATGAAGTGGTGTCGAACACTCATAGAATCAATTGATTAGGATTCAATGAGGTAAACCCACTATTGATCACGAGGAATCCTACCACTGAGGACTATAAGCTCCAAGGTACTACATAGTTTCTAAATCCCTCTCCTAGATAATGTGTTGAAATCGGTAGGAAGAGATCCGTTGAAGGAGGACCTTAATGTATCCCCCATCAATTGACACAAAAAATACAACAATAGATGATGTGAAGAGATATAATCACCAAGTCTAAATGACACAGGGATGGCTGAATTGGATGGTCAACAGGAAAACAAATGGTCGACTCAGGTTTAAATTCTCTTCAAAATGTAGCATGACATAATGACGACCTAACAGAAAGAATCAATAACACCACATATATAGTACAACAATGCATGGGGCATTGAATCACTCTAGATAATGACTAGAAGATTAACCAACCAAAGGAGTATATGAATCATACTAATGGTATACAACTCCTAGGTAAGCCATAACCCAACTATAAGACAATGATGCAAACATGTGCCATGTTCAAGGGAGACACGATTAACGTTGCCACTATTGTAAATAAAGATCAATGGTAAGAAATCCACCTCACTCTTTTTTTCTTAGTGTCTCCTGCATGGTTTCATGAGCATGAAAGAGAGATAAAAGTGTGCTTGATAGTGTCTTTTTCATCACATTTTACGATCCTGAAAAAAATGTAAAAGTATACTTATGAGGTGTTTTTTTCATGGTTTAATGAGCACAAAAAAGAGTTAAAAGTAATCTTGTCATGTTTCTTTTTCATGGTTTAACAAGAAAGAAAACATGGGCATAAAATATACTTCTCAGAAGCAACTGAACACTCAGGATATGATGCCACATAATTCACCAATGGTGGGGTAGATTCCACCTGAATACTAGGAAAATAAAATGGGCTAGTATTGTCTAGTGGTGAAGAAGGATGATTATTATTATATGAAATTCGATCTATGGCGACAAAGCTTCCTATGTGAGGAAAATGCATCACTCAAAAAGATCATAGACACCACAACATTCGTAACATATATACATAATCACTCCCAAGAAGCATATTGAAGTCTAATGAGCCATTCAAAACTATCATATCGACCATAATAATATTCCCACCTAACGTCATAGGAAACTGAGCAAGAACCCCCAAATATTCATTAGGTCTTCTATTAAAATCCAACAGTTGATTAGGAGATGACACAAGATTGGTAGAACCTATAGCTTGCCAAGCCAAAGAGGATAAAATGTTAGCAAAGGATCCTTAATATATAATATGTCGGTAATGTTCTTTGAATAATATTCAACCCTTATCTGGAAATATTTTTTAGAAGAAAGATGAGGCTCAACAAGACTGCTCCAATCAAAGGAAGCACTCTTATGACTTGGAGGGAGTACACTCAAGGTGAGTGGGATGCCCCCCTTTTTAGAAGGTTTTGAATTGGTAGTGAAGAAAAATTGTTTGGTAGACACATGAATCTCCAAAGGAAGAGTGGGATCGGTCAAAGATGGCATTGACATGACCACTTCATCAACCGATGGTTGAGTACATTGTTGAGAAACCAAAGGTGGTTTAGGAGTAGAAGAGCCTTCATACATGGACCATACTTTTTTTATCTCTGGAATAAGAGGACATAGGTGAGTAAGGTGATATCCCTTGCAAATTGTACAAGGGAACTTAGGCTTGCATCATGCTTGTCCATATTTCTCAACAATATCAATGCCCCTAACATGACTAGCAATGGTTGGTTGCTTGTCTCTAGTATGACTCACAATGACTAGTGACATGTCTCCAACATGACTTGTAGTGGATGGTGACTTCTCCCTTTGTCTTAACTTCTTTACTCTTCTTTTTTTCATTCCTTTTAGACTTCTATTTACTAGGAGTTGGAATTTCACCAGAAGAAGTAGAAGCGGGAGGAATATAATTCATTGTAAAATATATTTCAAGAGAATTTAAGACATTTGGAATGGTCACCAACCAAACCAGTAGACCCACAAACAATCTAGTAATATTCAAGATGGCCATCAAAGGGGAACCAACGTTCTCAACAAAAAGTGGAAACTTGGTATGTTTAAAATCATCAGATTCATCTTAGACATATACATATACATAATTTTGATCATCTACAAATTGTGTCACTATACTAAACATTGAAGAAGATATATTGACATTGATCCTTCTCGATAATACTCTGTATACTTTCAACCAACTGGGGAAAATGAATAAATTTGAAATGATTACATCAATCTTAGACATATAAAAATATATAATGTTGATCATCTACAAATTGCGTCACTATAATAAAAACTAAAGAAAATAGATTAACATTGATCCTTCTCGATCATACTCTCTATACTTTCAACCAATTGTCGAAACTGAGTAAATTTAAAATGATCAGATTCATCTCAGACATATACATATACATAATTTTAATCATCTACAAATTGTGTCACTATACTAAAAATTGAAGAAGATAGATTGGCATTGATCCTTCTCGATAATACTCTCTATACTTTAAACCAATTGAGGAAAGTGACTAAATTTCAAGCGATCATATTAATTTTAGACATATACATATATATAATGTTGATCATCTACAAATTTTGTGTGACTACCTAGGACTAAGACCAAACTAGATCCATCTTAGCTCAAGATCTATCAAGTGTCGAGATGGATCAATTATCTCGATATGAAAACCTCTTTTAGAATGCAAAACTTAAGGAAAGGTTTGCACCTCAAGAGATTTGATACCTCTCGACACTTGATAAATTCAAGATTAAAATACATCTAAATCAATTTAAAAAAATGATAACTTATTGTTCATACAACATAAATATAAATTATAACCTATAACTAATATTACATAATAATAATTTATAACATTATAACCGTAATTATAATCTTCTCTAAATATATTATACCTTTTTCATTTTTAAAAGTGAAAAAACAACCTACACAATATTAACCATCTCTAATGAATGAATGAAAAATTATCCACCATAACATGCACAATATTAATCATCTCTAATGAATGAACGAATGAACCATTGTGCACCCCACACACATATATTCCCAAAGAAAAGTAGCAATAAAACACCAACTTGATTTTACATAACTTTTTAATTCCCGAGATCAAATCACAGTCTAGAAATATTATAATAAATGTTTTATAGAAATATTAAAATAAACATATTATTGAAGTTTCAATAATATACTTCATGTTTGACACGGTGTTATGATGTTGGCATTGATGTCAAAGAAGGCCGAAATGATCAATGTTGGACATGGTATTATGGTGTTGGCATTGGTGTCAAGAATATCAATATGGTATTGTCATTATATGTCTATGAGATCCTAAAGCTCAAGAGAAATAACATACTAGGTTGCACACAAGACATAGTGAGAGGTGTAGATGAATCCAATATAAAACCAAATCTCAGGAGAGCCAACATATTAAGTTGCACAAGATTAGATCATACAACATTAATACCTTTGGAAAGGTTGAAGGAAAGATTAGGAAAATGAGTGCCTTAAGAACATGATATTGGGATTGAATTCCCAACAGATCAGCTAGAGAACACACTCAAAACTGTGAGGAAAATCTATTATAGTTGGGAGATATGACAACTTTCGATCACTGACCAAAGGCACAGATCAATGATCTTGGTTCTATTGGAATAAAAGTATAACTCCAAAGGGGATATGATGAATCATGTTCATTGATGAAGTTTTCGGGATAATCCAGGACCGTTAGATCGAGATGGAGCCCGAGGTTGGGAGAAATTAAATCCCAACCATCAGACCTAGATAAATAATCCTCAACCATATATCAAGACTAATAGGACTCCAAAACTTCGCCACTTCGGTGAACATTGGATATAAGGAAGGATCACAAAGTCACAAAATCCTACCAACCGTTAGATCAAGGAGGGTCTTCAGGTGAAGTCTCAACCATATGATCAAGTTTAGTGGAAGGACAATTTAAGCCATGATATCCTAGAGACCGGAGTAAACGAACTCATGTAGACCGTTGATCTAAGATCCCTATGGGTGAGCTCTCAACTGTTGGATCAAATAGTTAACTCCAATGCTGACCACTCTGGTGAAACGAAGTTTGAATCATGTAGGAATACTTGAAGGTCAAAGCCCCGAAGTAACGAGTTCTCGTCGACCATCAGATCAAAGGAAGAGCAGGGAAATCTCATCAACCATTGATCAAGCATAGTGGAAGGATAGGATAAGTGGGGCCAAAGGCATGAAGTCCCGAAGTAAACAAAGGCCATTTGATCAAGACAAGGGAAGATATATGATGGTATATCTATTCGGTGCTTCTTCGATAAATGGATGTAGAAAGGAGACATAATATCTTAGATTCCCAGAATCACCAAAATCCCGCTAGCTATACGATCAAGAATGAGCTTCGGATAACGAAGATTCCCCCGACCATTCGATCATGCGAGGGAAGGAATAGTCAACCCAACGTTGACCACTCTGGGATTAAGAAAAGTCTCAAACAACTAAAACTCCCGAAGACACAAAGTACCAAAGCCACAAAGTGCAAATCCATGATCAAGGAGGGACACATGTGGCAGAAGACAAATATGACACGTGGCCCAATAGATTGGTTACAAGTGTCAAGGTATAGTTGTCACATTAGGTATACGAAAGTCACGATTCAAGGTGACATGTGGAAACCACTAAACCAGTGCCACATCAACAAATACACATAAACATTCCACGTCACTCTTAGATTACAACCTCCTAGGATGTCCAGCTTCTCCTACCACCGAAAATGCCTTGAAGCGCCAAAGGTCGAAGTTGTGAACTAATGTTGGTCGTTGATCTAAAATCCTCCAGGTTCTCTCATGACCATTATATCAAGAATAGTGGAATGATATAGTAAGTGTGAATCACGAAGTAACACTAACCATTGATCTATTTCAGGAGCATTCTCCACTGGTGATCAAGCACAATGGCCAAGTGTTGAAGCTCCGCTATGTTGAAAGAGCGTAGATCGTAGATCTCGACTCCTCATTAAGTCATGATTATCATTTTTTTTTAATCCTCTGGATAAGCCAGGATCGTTCATTCAACAGAAGATTAAATATTGATTGTCTAATCTACTAGTGAATAGAGTAAACGCACGTCGGTGAAATTTACCCCAGGGGAGTTGGAAGACTGCAAAGGCTAGAAATCCCAAAGGTTGAAGTACTAGAGAACCTGGTTCCATCCCTGGTCACGTGATAAAATAAATAATCTAATAAGGATTGAAAAGGTCCTAGAAGTACATAATCCCTCAGACATTTGAATTAATTCCCATATAGAAGAATAAGGGCAAAAGGAGAAAAACTCTTATCTATAGAATTTGAATCTGGAAATAAACAATCCTGATTAAATCACATATAGGGATAAGCACATGCATCTAGCCACCATTCACATGAATTTTCTACTGAAGGGAACTCCTATTGATTAAGACTTGAATTCACAACAATTCGAGATTTGTAGACTAATGAACCGATACACAACCATGATTAAAGAAGAGTTAAATCATGAGCATTATGAATAAATAAATAAAAGGCTTAAAGACAAAATACTTGAATTAATTAAATGAAAGGGTGCAATGGTTCATTATTAAAAGACACAATGGTTCAATGTCATTCCTTTTGGAATACTATATAAACAGAAAGGTATGGTGAAATAAAATTGTCTATGGAGTCTAGATTAGAAGATAAAAAGAAGAAGTAGAGTCCAATAAGGAAAACTGAAGATACTTATGCAGTGTGGGTGGAAGGGAGGAGCAAGGAAGGATTCATATCCTTTTCTAATTAAAGTGTGAAAATAAGGGGGGTTTTGCTTCCTAGGGTTGGTGCCCTAAAACAAGGGAGTCGGTGATTCCTAGGGTTGATGCCCTAAAAAAAAGGGAGTTGGTGCTTCCTAGGGTTGGTGCCTTGAGAAAGGGGATTTGTGTCTCCAAGAGTTGGTTCTCTAAATTGGATTGGTGTCCTTCACAATCATACATTATTCTTTATAAACTTTGTAATTCTTGTTAACTATACTTATATAATTGATTCTTAAATAAAAGTCCATTGTTGATCTACTGTGATGATAAATAGAATAAAAAAGTAATAATTAATTGTTTAAAAAGGTAATACTGATTCACCCCTCCCCCCTCTCAGTATTTCCAACAATTGGTATAAGAGTGAAGTGCCTTCATCATGGTCTAATAACTGGAAGGTAAATCCTGAAAGTAATGGATTAGTAAGAGGGAATGTCTTCCAACAAAGAACCATTGTTTAAAGGAGGTGATTATGCTCTCTAGAAAATAAGAATGAAAAGATACCTCATGGCTCTTGGTTTTGATGTTTGGAAATCTGTAGAAGATGGGTAAACTGCACTAACTACTCCACCCACAGATACTGTAGGAACGAAGATTTTCAATGACGACTCAAGAGCAGTTAATACCATTCTAGGAGGGTTAACAAATCTTATATTTGTGAAGGTAATGCATTGTAAGTCATCTAAGGAGATATGGGAAAAAATAGAGTTTATATATGAAGGAGACAACAAAGTCAAGGAAGCCAAACTATAAACCTACATGGCTCAGTTTGAAAATTTGAAGATGAAAGAAGAAGAGAACATTGTTGAATATCTTCATAGAGTAGATGAGCTAGTTAAATCAATCAGATCATCTGAAGAAGAACTTAAAGAAAAACCCATTGTACAAAAGATCTTAAGATCATTGCCTATGAGGTATGATGCCAAGATTTCTACAATTGAAGACATACCAAACCTTGACAAACTCACAGTAGATGAAGTCCATGGAATTGTTATAGCATATGAGATGAGGAAAGGATAGGAAAAACCATCAAAAGGATAAACAACCTTTAAGGCTTCTAAGGAAAAGAAGAATAAAAAATAGATGTCTAATGAAGATCAGTTAGACATATCAAATGTAGAAGATGGCAACTTTATAAAGAAACTCCATAAAGGATATGGAAAATATAAAGGAAATTTACCCTTCAAATGTTTCAACTGTGGAATAATCAGACACTTTACTAACAAATGTCCCTATCCTAAGAAAGAAGAAAGTGATGATGAAAGAACTTTCAAATATTAGAAGAAGAACAAAACCAAATATAAAATTAATTTCTACAACAAGAATAAAACTTTCTTTACTCAAGAAGACAGTAACTCATCTGAAGAAAGTGAAGAAGAGGAGCCAAAGCTTTTATTTATGGGAGTGAAAACTCAAGATGATAATCATTCGGAATATGAAGAAGAAGTGAACCTTGAGGAAGAATTTATCTGTTCAATTGAAGAACTAAGAAAATCGAAAATGAATAACAAGTTACTAAGGGAACACCTTCTAAAGTTTGAAGAAGTTATAAAATCAAGAGAAAAGGAGGTTTCCAAAGCCATTAGTGATTCAGAACAATTGATTATTGAGTTAAAAAGTCAACTCCAAGAAACGAAAAGAAAATAAGAAATATTGAATAAGGAACTCAATGAAAAACAATAAACATGTAATATATTGGAAGATGAAATAATTCAACTAAAAGTGAAACTAGAAAAAGAATACATTCAGTCTAAGTTTGAAAACAACTCAAAAATCCTGAACAACATTCTTAGCATTCATAGATCATCAAATGATAAGACATGATTGGGATATGATCCCTCTATAGAACAAAATAATGAAAAACAATTACCAATCAACTATGCAGATGCTCTTAAGAACTCCATAAGAAGAGAAGAAAATAAGGCAAGAACAATACCATTGAAGACTATCCCAAATAAATAGAAATCTGCACTCCCTACTAAAGAAAAATATGACAAAAATAATAGAATCATCAGAAGGAATCCCTCTAACATAAATAAATATATTTTCCTTGGATATTGCTATTCCTACAATAATTTTGGACATAAAGAAGTACATTGTAAAGCTTATAGAAAGTACAATCCAAGAAATGTTCAAATATATGAAAACAATAAGAATAATGCAGAAAGAAGAAATTATAACTCATTCTCTCCCTTACAAGACTTCAACATTGAATGCAAAAAATGAAACAATTATGGTCATAAGGCTAGTGAATGTAGATTTCCAAAGTATTCCATGAAGGAAAATATCTCCAGCATTAAAGAAGATATGGAGAAAAAAATCTAAAGTACAAAGGAAGAAAAATGATGAAGATATTGCACCTGAAATTAATAAAATTGACAATAGGAGAATGATGGGTGGAGTGTCTGATAAGGTATATGGAAATCAAAGTTATGCATATAAAGTGGATCAAGCTCAAGAAAAGAAAACTCCTAAAGAAAAATGTGACACAATTACATAACTTGATAATGTCCTGCAAATAAATTATCCATTACCCAACATATGGAAATTGAAAAAAGGAAATTCTCAAGAAAAAGTTGAAGAAGATTTTGTTGCACAAACCAATGATGATGATGATGAACTTTCAATAGGAGATCAACCAGAAGAATTAAGCGATGATGATATTGGAAATTTTTAAACACTATTTTGATGATCTATTAAAAACTCCTCCTCAACAAAAATATGAACAAAAGAAAGGAAGGAGGAATTAAGGAAGACTTAATATTGTTCCTATTGACCCTATGAGTATTGAAGTACAGAAGAATGAAGAGGATCAATATATAACTAGAATCATTGAAAGAAGCATGGTTTGATGAAGGTTTTCACCTACCAAGGAACAATGTTGGTTATGTATTCTCTCGGTGAAGTTATGTGAATGGTTTCTGAGGTAGATCTATCATGGTACATGGATGGTACATATGTGAGCTCCATTGATATATCTTATGATAGAGGCATATCATGTGTGATATGACACTTGTTTAAGGAAAAATTTTGGTACATTTATAGAGGCACTTTTTGATGATCCTAATATATACTTGGTTCACTTTTGGCACATATTATTGACATATCTTTTTCTTCATTGTCGATGTATGAGATAGTACATATGATTGGCATACACTTGATGTATGGTGTGGCATGAGTTTAGATGGTTGATGCATGGACAGGTCCAAGTATCATTATATGAAGAGAAAATCCTTCTTGAGCAATTAATCTATGTTCCATTTAAGTAGTAGTATATTGAAGTGGACGCAGATTGCAGTGGTAGCATATTGTTCATCTTGCAAAGATGATAGAGGGAGACATACCCACAAGGGGAGTTATTCTTCTTCCCATGATTGGTTGCAACCACATGATTCCAAGCAAAGAGATGCCACTGACATTTCCTCAGAGTGATATCCCTTGTCGAAAGGGGGAGATATTCGTAGACAAGGGGAGCATCACCTTAGGGGGAGTGTCACCCTAAAGGGAGCAAGGAAACATCCCTTTTTTTCATTGTTTTCAAAGGGAGAGAATGATCAGTAAAATTCAGTTAAGATTGAAAAAGGTGTTTTACTTTGTTTCCATCGACACCAAAGGTGGAGAATGTTGGACATGGTGTTACGGTGTTGGCATTGATGTCAAATAAGGCCAATATGATCAATGTTGGACATGGTATTATGGTGTTGGCATTGATTTCAAGAAGATCAATATGGTATTGTCATTATATGTTTGTGAGATCCTAAAGCTCAAAAAAAATAACATAGCAGGTTGTGTAAAAGACATAGTGTGAGGTGCAGAGGAATCCAATATAAACATAAATCTTATGAGAGGCATCATATTAGGTTGCATGAAATTAGAGTGTACAATGTTAATACCTTTGGAAAGGTCAAAGGAAATATTAGGAAAAGGAGTTCCTTAAGGAAGTGTTATTGGGATCGAATTCCCAATAGATCAACTAGAGAACACCCTCAGAACTGTGAGGAAACTCTGTTACAGTCAGGAGATATGAAAACTATCTATCATTGACCAAAGGCATAGATCAATGACCTTGGTTCAGTTGGAATCCAAGTATAAATCCAAAGGGGTTAGAAGGAATCTTGTTCATTGATGAAGTTTTCAGGATAATCCAGGAACATCAGATTGAGATGGAGCCATAGGCTGGGAGAAATTAAATCCCAACTCTTAGATCAAGATAAATAATCCTCAACCATAGATCAGGACCAATAGGACTCTGGAACTTTGCCACTTTGAAGACCATTGCAGACAAGGCAGGATCACGAAGTCACGAAATCCCTCCAGTCGTTAGATCAAGGAGGGTATTCAAGTGAATTCTCAACGATCTGATAGAGTTTGGTGGAAGAACAGGGTAAGCCACAATATCCTAGAGCCCTGGAGTAAACAAACCCATGTAGACCATCGATACAAGATCCCTATGGGTGAGATCTCAACCATTGGATCAAATAGTGAACCTCAGCGCTAACTACTCTAGTGAAAAGAAGTCTAAATCATGTAGGAATACTCAAAGCCCAAAGCCCCAAAGTAATGAACACCCATCGACTATCGGATTAGAGGAAGAGAAGGGAAATCTCATCAACCATTGATCAAGCGCAATGGAAGGATAAGATAAGTGGGGCCAAAGTCATGAAGTCCCGGAGTAAACAAAGGTTGTATAATCAAGACAAGGGAATATATATTGTGGTAGATCTATTTGGCACTTTGGTGATAAATGGATGTATAAAGGAGCCATAATATCCTAGAGTCTCGGAATCAGCAATATCCCGCTAGTCGTCCGATCAAGAATGAACTTTCGATAACGAAGATTCCCTTGGACCATTTGATCATGTGAGGGAAGGAATAGTCAGCCTGATGTTAACCACTCTGAGATTACAAAAAGTCCCAAAGAACTAAAACAACTGAATCCACGAAGTATCGAAGCCATGAAGTGCAAGTCCATGATCCTGGAGGGAGACAAGTGGCATAAGACAAAGATGACACGTGGCCAAATCGGTTGGTGATAAGTGTCAAGTTCTAGTTGGCATATTAGGTATATGAAAGTCATGAATCAAGGTGATATGTGGTAGCCACTCATCCAATTCCACGTCAACAGATACACATCAACATGCCACGTCACTCTTAGATTACAGCCTCTGGAGATGTCCATCTTATCCTACCAGCAAAAATGCCTGAAGCACCAAAGGCCAAAGTCGCAAACTAATGTTGTTCATTGATCTAAGATCCTCCAGGTTCTCTCATGACCATTAGATCAAGCATAGTGGAAGGATAGAGTAGGCATGAACCATGAAGTAACACTAACCGTTCGTATATTTCGGGAGCATTCTCGACCGGTGATCAAGCACAGTGGCCAAGTGTTAAAGCTCCACTATGTTGAAAGAGCATGGACCGTAGATATCAACTCTTGATTAAGTCATGATCATTAATTTTGTTGAAGCCTATGGATAAGCCAGGATCATCCATTCAATGGAATATTAAATATTGATTGTCTAATCTACTAGTTAATAGAGTAAATGCACTTCAACGAAATTTACTTCAGGGAAGTTGGATGATTGCAAAGGCCGGAAATAGCGAAGGTCAAAGTACTGAAGAACCTGATTCCAATTTTGGTCACGCGATAAGGTAAATAAGCTAATACAGAGTGAAAAGGGTCTAGAAGTAAATAATCCCTTGGACATTTGAATATGGTCCCATGTAGAAGAATAAGGGCGGAAGGAGAAAAGAGCCTATCTGCAGAATTTGAATATGAAAATCAACAATCTTGATTAAATCACATACATGGATAAGAAGCGCATGAATATAGCCATCGGTCACACAAATTTTGGATTAAAGGGAGCACCTATTGATTAAGAATTGAATTCACAACAATTCAAGATCTGTAGACTAATGAACCAATACACAGTCATGATTAAAGAAGAGTTAAATCATGAGCATTATGAATAAAGAAATAAAAGGATTAATTACAAACTACTTAGAATTAATTAAATGAAAGGGTGCAATGGCTCATTATTAAAAGACACAATGGTTCAATGTCATGCCTTTTGGATCACTATATAAACAGAAAGGTATGGTGAAATAAAAGTTTCTCTGCGATCTAGATTAAAATATCAAAAGCAGAAGCAGAGTCCAAGAAGGAAAAATGAAGATACTTATGTAGTGTGGGTGGAAGGGAGGAGCAAGGAAGGATTCATATCATTTTCTAAGTAAAGTGTGAAAATAAGGGAGTTGGTGATTCTTAGAGTTGGTTCCCTGAAGAAAGGGATTTGTGTCTCCAAGAGTTGGTTCTCTAAAGAGGATTGGTGTCCTTCACAATCACAAATTATTCTATATAAAATTTGTAATTCTTGTTAAGTATACCTATATAATTGATTCTTAAATACAATTCCATTGTTTCCCTACTGTGATAGTAAATAGAATAACAAAGTAATAACTAATTGTTTAAAAATGTAATATTGATTCATCCCCCCTCTCAGTATTTCCAACACTTCGTTCAATTTTATAATTTAGGTTGTGATGGAAAACATAATCCAACAAGGGAGTTGCAAAGAAACATGTCCCTGCCTTTATTTGAGACTAAGGATATATTGAGCTTGAGGATATAGATATTGCATTAATAGTTTGTATTTAGAGTGTGAGGACATAGATATTATGCTCATAATCTATGTCCAGATTTCGTTGATCTTTTCTTATAACTCCATAAATGACAACTAAATTTTGATTCTCAACATTTATTTGTTGAGATTAAATCGATCAAGGGAAATAGACTGACTTTTGAATCACTACCAAGACAACAATAAGAAAACAAATACTATGCCTATTCTAAAATTTTGAGTTTAAAAACATGGATGTCATGCACAAGGTTTGATTCCATACCTAAATCTTATGAACTTTCCAATAAAAAAGGATAAATCAACAACGTGAATAGCTCAGACCTGAAATGGCTCTTTTCAAAAGAATCTTGCTAACATAGATGAACCTATGGGTTATCTAAACCCAAACTTTCCAAACGTCGAAACAAAGACACATGTAGAAGAAAATTTTAGGTCTAATCAAAGCATTAAGCCCAAGACACTAAAATTTGCACACGATGTTGAATCGTATAATGTTGCTACCATATTATTGCAACATAAGAGATATTTTATCTATGGAAAGGGTTCATAAATACTAAGGCCTCTTTCTTTAAAGGAGTGTTGGACGTTTGATTAGCCTACCAAAAGAAAATTTGTATAAATAAATATGAATCTCAAATAAATTTATCAACTATTTGAAGCAAGAGCCACTTCAAGGAACACCCATGAATTTGGCTTGAAAGTAACTTTGTAAGCTTCTACTATAGTTTAAACATGATCATATAAATCGCTTTTCCTCTAAAATACAATAAGTGCGATGAGTGAAACACTTTTGTGTTGTGGTAGTGGGTGAACAACTCTCTTGTCAGGTTTTCCACATAGTCGCACATGTTTTTTACACTAGCATTAACCATGTACAATAAACTATATAAAACAGTGCATCATTTCACAAATTCCACTATTGCACTCGTGTCCACTTAATACTTCTTTAGTTTCCATATGTTGCTACTATCAAGGTTTTTCCTCCAAGTGCCATCGCAATTTACTAGCTCATACTTGCAAGCCAAGGAAGCTTCCCTTAGCCTTAGGTTCAAATCTCGAATGGAGAACATAGTAGAGTTTGCAGGATGTCCTTTAGGTGCCCATACTGTGAAAATGGTAGATCTGCAGCAAGTTGAAGTTCTGGGGAGGTTTTGGTATGTCACAAGGCGAAGGCTCGTAGTATATTTCTCATCTTCAACTATAATGGCCCTTGCCACCAATTTATCACACAATGATGATTATCATTTTCTTCTAAGCCTTGATCAAACTATAGCTCTACATTTCTATCTAGACATAGAACAGGGAAAAGGAAAGATGGGGTGGAAACATGGAAAGGATATTTTAGAGGAGACTATACAGGTGTTGGTTCAATCATATCAAATGCAACTACTGAAGTTGTGTTAGGGACCTAATATAACCCCTCACATAGGTAGAATAATATATTTCCATGTAATAAAGGCCAATATTAATAAGGCCTAGCAATAAGGAAGAATAAGTCAAATGTAAGAAGACCTAATAGAAGCTTTTGCTTCTAGAAGGATATCCCTCTAGATTGTTCTTTTGGATAGACATATTTAGTATAAATAGGAGTAGAGGGTATCAGAAGTTTTGTCTTGGATATTATTGTAATAGAGCTCTTCTCTGTTGGAGGTTTCCCCCTCGAAGAGGCAAGTGAACATTTCTATCAGTAATCAAAGTGCTCTTTCTGGTGTTATTCTGGTATTATTCTGGTATTGTTTTGATTATATCATTGTTTCTCTACCATTTCTTGCTAAAATATTTATGTTCTGCATACTATTTTATATCTGGAATATTACAAGTTGTTGGCTATAGATGGGAAACACAGTAAACTCAATGTATATCTGCACATATAAGTGGATATGAATATTGGGCAGTTGAATATGCATATTATGAATGAGTTCACAAGGTAAGTTGGATGATTTGCATATGTTTCCATTCTAGATAGCTTTGTCTTACTGTAATGAGGAGGCTGACCTTATTCTCTTAATAGATGTGATGGATGACAATAGAAGAAATATTCCTATGATGTGATGGATAATCAATCAAAAAATGATTTTAGTGCTTGCAGTTCAAGTAAGTGAGCTTATTGTAGTTCAAATATAACTAACTGTAGAGTGCCAATGACTCTCTATATTCAATTGATTGGAGGATTAAAAAGTCATATATACCTCTGTTGAGAATTCTTTGTCTCCTTGTTTCTATGTTTTTGACAGTGCTTTGATGACCACCTTCATTCCATCGTGAATACGGCTATAGAATACATGCCCAAATCCTCCTCTGCCAATGTGCCTTCCAAAGATTGTATGAGTTCTTCATAAGAATATTTGTTCTCCAAATTCATAGAATGCATATGTCAATATAGGCCAAATTTGTTGAATATTTGTTCTCCAAATTCATAGAATGCATCTATCAATATATGCGCATTTGTCATTTTATTAAAGAAAAATCAGAATGAATAAATGTTAACATGGAAATTGCAAAAATGTAAAGCATTACATATTTATATAAATTGAAGTTCCAAATTCATGGATTAAAAGAATCATATTTAGAAGGGTTAAGATTGATTAGAGCCTCAATTAATTCCTTACTTGTAGTTTGTTGTCCTCTCCTTCCAGTGTAGTGTAGGGCTGGTTGTCCTCTCCTTCCAGTCAATGCAGGGTAAGAAGAAGCATGTCATCTTTACAATTTTTTTAAACAGTTAATGGGATAGCAAAAACCTTCTTGCTAAGATAATTCAATAATCTAGTTTGTTACACAATGCGATAGTTTATTTTAGAACACCAAGGTTTGCATGGTCGTGTAGGTGCATGTAAGGTACTAGGTCTATTATATTAGAAGAAAAGAGAAATAATGAAGAAAAAACACTGAGATAGAAACATAATACACAAATATTGTAGAGATAACAATGGAAAAACATATTATATGGAACCACAATGATCCAGGTGGATATTGGTGGCCACCCACCTGTTCCAACTAGCTCCTCTTGTCAGTTCTTAGTTCAACACATTATTTTGTACTTCTTTGTAATTGTGGGGTCTACACTTTCAGGGTATCTAAATCCATAAACATCTTCCAAGTGGATACTGGTGGCCTCCCACCTAATCCAACTGGCTTATTTTGTATGTTTTCATGTCAACACATCTTGTTGTACCTCTAGGGTTGTTTTGGGGCCCTAAACAATGTTTTTTTTGGCTTGCCATATTCAAACTATAGACAAATTTTGAATTTGGCGACGTAATGCGTAGTTCTCGAAAATACCTTTCCAATGGGATATCACGCACCTAAAACAAAGATCGTATGCAAAAGTTACAACCCTGGGAAGTTAATGTACTAACTTACCCAAACGGAGCCCACATGACTTTTGGCGTTTAATCTCCTAGGTTTAGGTTTTTGGATGTATAGGGTTTTGGAATTCATGTTTATCATAAAAAGGCCTTAAGAGACTCATTGTAATCATCTTCTTGTGAATGAACACAATCGTCACATCTCTTCTCAGAGATAAAGCTGTCACCATTCTAGCGAGTCTTGCACTGTGTATTTTCATAGTCTCTTTACAATTATTTCACTAATAGATATCAAGTATTGATGTATTTCTCTGTTTCTGGCAATTTTCATGGGTATTTCATTGTAATTTCTCTGCTTTCATTTCGTTCCGAAAATAATTCAAATTAGTGGTATCAGATCAAGCTCCTCTTGATTGTTTTTCAGCACATGTCCCCGATGAGGTCCAAGTATAGCCAATTGTGTATCGATCTTGTCTCTCTTGAGGAAAATCACTTTCGCACACAAAAGAAACCCTCGATGGAGGCAAAAAACAAAAATGACGGAGCAAAATATTTTATTAACCTGTTTCTTGAGCAAGATCTTGCGCGATAGAGGGAAGAAATGATGGAGAATTTTGCATACATCCTTCAATGCCTTCCGATAGAAACATGCACATATTTATCAAGCAACCATTTTGGTGGAACCTCTCCCTTCAAGGTATAAGTTAATTTTGATATTCCCATATTTGAAGGTCATATAGATGTAGATGCCCTAGAAAAATGGTTAAATCTATTAGAAGGTTATTTATCTGTTCAATTTTTTTTTCGACAGGGAAAATATCACCTTCACACTCCTCAAGGTTGTCTCCCATGTCAAACATTGGTGGGAAAATTATTGGGAGCAGAGTTCCACAGAGGAATATAGAATATATGGGGTCGAGCCCACTTGTTATTTTTTTTGGATGCAGTCAAAGAACAATACTATCATGTTGATAACTATGAAGACCAGTACATGATATGGACCACACTACGACAAGAGAAGATCCAAACAGTACCGGAGTTCATAAATACTTTCCATACCTTGAACACCAAGCTAGGTATCAAAGAATCCGAGTGACACCTAGTTTTGAAATACCATGGAGCTCTGCATAGGTACATCCAAATTGAAATGGATTTCCTAAACATCTCATCATTGGGAGCCACCTATCGATATGTTGTCAAAATCAAACATAAATTTAGGCACCATAACAAATGGGAATTCGGGTCTGCAAATATACAACAACCAAAGCATGGTAAAGATGGCCCTCACCAACAACGTCTAGACAATCAATTTAAGACACAGGAGAAAAAGTATAAAGGGAAGACGAAGATTGACACTGGGAAGTGGTGTGACTTTCAAAAAATCCCTTGGCAGAAAATCGATGAATGTCGCTCGAAACAATAATTGGTGGTCGAGGTCAAAGACACGGAGTTGAACCCTGATTCAGAATCCGATTTAGAAAATATTGAAAATAGACAGATCATCGAGGTAGACCCCACTGCTACTATCACGACCACAACAATTCAACCAGAAGAATCAATAGATCCTGAAGAGGGGGAAAGCCTCTTCCATTCACATATGTGGGTGAAGGGGACCCTGTTTCATTTCATATTGATATTGACAGCCAGAAGAACCTCATCTCAACTAAGGTCATCGAATAGTTCGGGTTTTCGACAACACCACACTCGCAGCCATACAACATCGAGTGGCTTCACCAGGGACGAGATCTCCATGTCAGCCAGTAGTTCTTCCTTTCCTATGGCATCCATCCCTTCAAGGATGAGGTAGTGTGTGATGTTTCCCCTCTTAATGTCTATGATGTTGTTTTGGGAAAACCATATATGTGGAGATGTCATGCTATCTATGAATCTAGACCTCATAGTGTCATTATTACTCTAGGAGGCCATCTCTATAGGATACCAGAGGTAGTTCCGACTACTGCTCCACCAAAATAGTTCCACAAGGTAATCTCTCAAACTACAAAATTCGTCCTCTTCACAGTCTGTTCAAGGGATGCACATAAGACCACTACAACCACTGTGGCCTCAACACCTTATATCCAGCAAAAACAAATTGTCACAGAGAAACAATATATTGTATCTTCACCTACAACGGTGCCTACACAATTCCCCATCAAACCCAGAGACAACATGTTGGTGGAGCATATTCAACCCTACCAACAACAGGTTTTTGACAGTCCTCCACAGACCAAGCAACACAACTTCTCCAATAAGGAACGCATCTCACCAAGCTTCAGATTTAAAAAATGACTTCCCCTCTTTCCTGGGAACTCAACGCAATGGAGACCATTTCTTCCTAAGGGGGGAGGATTTATACAAGTGGATATTGGTGGCCACCCACCTGTTCCAACTGGCTCCTCTTGTGAGTTCTTAGTTTAGTACGTTCTTCTATAATTGTTTGTAATTGTGGGGTATACACTTACGTGGCTATCTCATGCCCTACACATCTTCTAGGTGGATACTGGTGGCCTCCCACCTAATCCAACTGGCTTATTTTGTATTTTTTCATGTCAACACGTCTTGTTCTACTTCCTGGGCTGTTTTGGGGCCCTAAACAACGTTTTTTTGTCTTTCCACAGTCAATCTATAGATAGAGTTAGAGCTTGATGGCATAATGTGTAGTTCTCTAAAATACCTTTCCAATGGTCTTTCACACACCTAAAATGGAGATCATATGCAAATGTTACAACCCAGGAAGTTAATGTACTAACTTACCCAAACGAGACCCACATGACTTTTGGTGTTTCATCTCCTAGGGTTAGGTTTTTGGATGTCTAGGGTTTTGGAATTCATGTTTATCATAAAAAGGCCTTCAGAGCCTCATTCTAATCATCTTTTTGTGAATGAACGAAGCCATTACATATCTTCTCAGAGATAAAGCTGCCACCATTCTAGCAAGTCTTTCAGTCTGTATTTTTATAGTCTCTTTACAATTATTTCATTAATAGAAATCAATTATTGTTGTATTCTCTGTTTTTGGAAATTTTCATGAGTATTTCATTGTAATTTCTCTGCTTTCGGTTCGTTCCAAAAATAATTCGGATCACACAACACCAAAATTATACCTTTATTGATAGGAAACAAGGTTCACTTTCCTCTTCGAGGGGGAAACCTCCAGCAAAGTATATATCTATTACAATAATTCTTCAAGACAAAAAATTTCATACCCTCTACTCCTGTTGATATTGAATCTATCTATCCAAAAGAAAAATCTAGAGGAAGATCTTTCTAGAAGCGGATGCTTCTATTAGGTATTCTTACATTTGACTTATTCCTCCTTATTTCTAGGCCTTATTAATATTGAAATTTATTACATGGAAACATATTATTCTACCCACTTGAGGGGTTGGGTAGGTTAGGTCCCTAACATGCCCTCCCCCTTAAAATCAGCCTTGTCCTCAAGAATTGAGATGAGGAAATTGTTGTAGAATGGTAGTTCGATCCCAGGTGGAATCTACTAGAGTTGTATCTTTCGACTGGACTAAAAATTCCTTGATGGTGCGCTGACAAAGGCGACACTCATGCTAGTCCAAAAATTCTTGTGGCTACAACCAGATGGATCCTTCTTCATCCAACTCGGGAAGGTTGGTTTGAGTTTGGCACTTAGTTCCAATCACCTTATTTAAGCAGAAGACATGAAAAAAATTATGGATCTTAGAAGGACTGGGCAAAGCTAACTGATAGGGAACCTGTCCCATGCACTTGAGGACTGTATAAGAACCATAAAATTTGGGTGCCAGTTTCTAACAATGTTCATCCTTGAGTGAAGTTTGATTATAAGGTTTCAATCGAAGAAATACCTAGTCTCCTTCAACGAATTGACATTATGAGTGACCTTGATCGACTTGTTGCTTCATGCGATTCTGAGCCATGACCAAATTATCTTTGAGGGAACAGAGAATAACTTCTCGAACTGTAAGTGTTTGGTCAACTTCCTATACCTTCAAGACACCTAGCATGTAGGAGAGAACGGAAGGTGGATTTTGTCGATATACTTCTTCAAAAGGAGTCATGCGAGTAGTTGTATGGTAAGAAATGTTGTACCACCATTAAGATAATGGTAACCATTGAGCCCATTGATTTTTCATTTCAAAGGAAAAACACCTCAAATAAGTCTCCAAAAACTTGTTGACAACTTCATTTTGACCATCAGTTTGGGGATGATAGGCAGTGTTGAGATGCAATTAGGTGCCCTGTAGCCTGAACAATTCTTGACAAAAATTGCTAGTGAAAGTGGGATCTCGATCAGAAACAATAGAATGAAGCATGCCATGAAGGTTGATGCAGTAAATGGATGTTGAAGAGAACATAAATGAGCATACTTGGAAAGAGGATCAACGACCACCATGATGACTGACTTATTTCCTGATTTAGGTAATCCCACAATAAAATACATAGATATGTTCCTCCAAATAGCGGGTGGAATAAAAAACGGTTGGAGTGTGTTAGGAGCTTTGATTGTTTCACTATTGTTGCATTAAAAAACATCAGATTCTGCCATAAAAGTGCGAACATCATTTTTCATACCATCCCAGAAAAAAGAACGTTTGACCCGGTGATAGGTTTTGGTAAACCCTAAGTGCCCAACTGTGGGTGTAGCATGAAGCTCAAAAAGCACTATGGATTTGAGTTGTGACTATTTACTTAAATACAAGTACCTTTTCAGAGAACCTCATCATTGTGCCAAAAATACCCTGGGGAAACTGGATAATTGGCTTGCAATTGTTGGATCAAATGCGATGTTTTAGGATCTTGTAGCCATTCCCAATGAACAACTTGGAGCCAATCTGGTACAATGAAGGAGAGGGAGAAAAGGGACCCTTCATATTCATATTTTCGAGAAAGAGAGTCAACAACCACATTTTATTTTCCTTTCTTGTAAATAATCTCATAATCATATCCAAAGAGCTTAGTTACCCATTTTTGTTGCTCTGGGAGGAATGTAATTTCTCCAGAAAATACTTGAGGATTTGATGATCTGTCTTAATTTGAAAGTGTTTCCCCAAGAGATAAGGGCACCAGAGATCCACTACATGCAGAATAGCCAACATTTCCTTTTCATAGATTGATTGGCCCAAATGGCATTCTGAAAATTGTTTGTTGGTAAAGGCCAAAGGTATTCCTTCTTTCATAAGGACTGCTCCAATTCCTCTCTCGGAGGCATCACATTCCATGACAAAGGTATTTGTTAAATAAAGAAGGGTCAATACCGAAGTAGTACACATAACCACCTTCAAGGCTTGAAAGGCCTGATCAGCTGCGGGAGTCCAAGTGAAATAATTCCTTTTAAGGAGAGCAGTGAGAGGCGCTGCAATCTTTCCATAATTATGAACAAACTTGTGATAATATCCTGTTAAACCCAGAAAAATACACAAGATTTTGATAGTCTTGGGGTGATTCCAATCCTGCATTGCTTCAATCTTCTTAGAATCCACCATGACACCAACCTTGCCAACAATATGACCCAAGTACTTGACTTTCGAGGTGCCAAAGGGACATTTAGAGTGTTTGAGGAAAATTTGGTGTTGAGAGAGTAGATGGAGAACTTAATCCACATGGACAATATGGGATTGCCAAGTTTTACTATAGATGAGAATATCATCAAACAAAACTAAGACAAAATGACAGAGAAAAGGATGGAAGACATGATTCATGAGGCTTTGGAAGGTGGAGGGGGAATTGCACAAACCAAAGGGCGTGACCAAGAACTCATAGTGACCCTTATGAGTTCGAAAGACAATCTTGGGGATGTCAAAACCTTGCATACATATTTGGTGGTAGCCAGAACACAGATCAAGTTTAGTGAAGTACTAATCACCACTCAACTCATCCAAGAGATCATCAATGATAGGAATGGGAAACTTGTCCTTTATGGTGAGTTTATTGAGGGCATGAATGTCAGGACACTTGCGCAAAGTACATTCTTTCTTAAGTACCATGACCACAACAGAAGAATAAGGGTTGGTCCTGGGGAAAATAACACCCGATTGGAGCAATTCCTGCACTATTTTCTCAATTTCATTTGTTTGGGCAAAGGGATGACGATAAGGGAAAGATTGGGAGGAAGACTTCTAGGAACAAGAGGGATTGAATGATCATGAACACCATGAGAAGGAGGAAGTCCCCGAGGAGTGGAAAAAATAGCTTGATGTTTGGAGAGGATATCTTGGAGTTCAGGATGCACAGAGGGTGTCTCAACCGCTTGAATATAATGGAGTTGAGCAATAATACCAGAGTGGCCTTTCTTGAGGATAGTTTCCATGTGATGGGAACTGATGATCTCAGGAGAACTAACTGTGATACCTTGGAATTGATATCTTTGTCCCTCCTGTTGGAATTGCATGGTTAATTCTTTAAAATCCATAAGATTGGGACCCAAAGTGTCAAACCATTCAACACCTAGAACAATGTCACAACCGCCCATTTCAATGGGAAACATATGGGATTTTAGGTGGTAATTTCAAATTTGAAGACATACATTTTCACAACACCCACCACATTTCATGGACCCACCATTGGCGATCATGATTTGAAAATTATTGACAACACGAATATATCAATTGGTTTCCTGGGCAATGTGATGATGAATAAAATTATGGGTGCTACCACTGTCAACAAGCATGATGACCTTCCTTTGCTTAATATAGCCAATGAGCTTGAGGGTTTGTGGAGTAGAGAAGCCAGTGAGGGCATGCAAGGAAATGAGTGGGTCCACTTCATGTGGGTCAGCGGAATCCTAGGTAGCATCAGGAAGGGAGGGCTCTTCAAAAAGGGGAACTGTCACATATTCTTCAGGAACATCTTCGAAAATGGCCATAAAAAGTTTTTGTTCTTTACACTTGTGCTCCGGAAAACAGTTTTCATCACAATTATAGCAAAGACCCTTTAGTTGGCGTTCAACTATTTCAGGCCTAGTTAATTTCTGGACCTTGAGGGGAGTTATAGGGGGGTTAGGATTAGTGGGTCGAGGGCGAGGAACAAAAGAGGGTTTTTTGTTCTGGGAAAAAAGAACTTTTTGGGCCTCTTTAGCACGTTTAGTAGCTTCCAACCAAGTCTGAGGGCAAGCCATGAGAACCTGGGATCGGATTTCATCCTTTAGGCCACTGATAAAGCATTCACAGAAGAATGCATCTAACATGCCCTCGGTTCAAAAGGCCAAATGCTCAAAAGCAGTTATAAAGTCTTCCACTATGCGTGACTATTTCAACTTGGTCAAACGATCAAGATAGTGGGTATCAGTGTCAAAGCGATCATAGAGATCTGAAACAAATTGGGTCCATGCAATATACACATGACGTGAATTTTTACGCCATTTCCACCATTACCATCGTTCAGGATCTAGATAGAGGACAACATATTGAAGTTTGGCCAACTCATCAGTAATACCATGTAGAGAAAAATAATGCTCCATTTGAGTGACCCAACCCGTGGGATCAGAGCCATCAAATTTATTGACCTCGACGTGGGGAAGACATGGATCACGATGAAAGGAGTTGGATTGAAAATGAAGAGAATGAGAGGAATCAACAACATCTGGTTGGTCCGAGGAGGAAGGACTCGGAGTGTAGTTCAACAACTGGTTGACAACAAACTAAAGGGTGTTAAATTGGTTCATGAATTTGGCATCCAGGGTGTCAAATTGGTGCTGGACTTAGGTTCGAATTGTGCAAGGCAGGAATTGGTAGAGCCAAACTCAAATGTCGCATGTTGGATGGATTCGTGGGCTTGATTGATGGAAGCTTGCAGGTCTTGGTTAAGAGTGGTGGCCATTTGGAGAGGGGGAGTGTGGATAAGGAAAAATGGGTGGGTGGGACCACAAGAAAGGACTTATAAGTGATAGGTACCACGATGATCAGGGCGAGAAGGAAAATATAATAGAATAGGTGGAAAAATAAGGAAGCTAATGCTGCAGTGACGAAATTCCCAAATGCTTAACAGGAATAAATGTGTAGTAATTTCGCAACCAGAATGCAGAAGGCACAGTTGCGTGGAAATAGATCTTTCTTGTTCTATTTTTGTTTCTGTCCTAAGGGGTAGGGTATTCGGAGTTTCTACAGACAAGGGTTTTTCATGTGCTATAATTGTTTGATATACGTGTGGGGTCCAACAGTAGTACTCGAACCAATATCTCAGGGCACCAACTAAGGAGGCTAGAACGTTCCCTTAGTCGTACTACTCAACTACCCAGGTACTAGAGAGTATCTTCTCGAGTGTTGTATCTTCCGAGGGGGAGTGCGGATAAGGGAAAATGGGTGGGTGGGACCACATAAAATGACTTATAAGTGATAGGTACCACGATGATCAGGGAGAGAAGGGAAATATAATGGAATAGGTGGAAAAATAGGGAAGCTAATGCTATAGTGAAGAAATTCCCAAATGATTAACAGGAATAAATGTGTAGTAATTTCGCAACCAGAATGCAAAAGGCACAATTGCACGGCAATAGATCTTGCTTGTTCTGTTTTTGTTTCTGTCCCAAGGGGTTGGGTATTCAAGGTTTCCACATACAAGGGTTTTCCATGTGCTATAATTGTTTGATATACGTGTGGGGTCCAACAATAGTACTTGACCCAATATCTCAGGGAACCAACTAAGAAGGCTAGATCGTTCCCTTATTCGTACTACTCAACTACCTAGGTACTAGAGAGTATCTTCTCGAGTGTTGTATCTTTCGAGGGGGAGTGCGGATAAGGGAAAATCGGTGGGCGAGACCACAGAAAATGACTTATAAGTGATAGGTACCATAATGATTAGGGAGAGAAGGGAAATATAATGGAATAGGTGGCAAAATAGGGAAGCTAATGCTGCAGTGAAGAAATTCCCAAATGCTTAATAGGAATAAATTTGTAGTAATTTCGCAACCAGAATGTAGAAGGCACAATTGTGCGGCAATAGATCTTGCTTGTTCTGTTTTTGTTTCTGTCCCAAAGGGTTGGGTATTCAAGGTTTCCACATACAAGGGTTTTCCATGTGCTATAATTGTTTGATATACGTGTGGGGTCCAACAATAGTACTTGACCCAATATCTCAGGGAACCAACTAAGGAGGCTAGATCATTCCCTTAGTCGTACTACTCGACTACCCAGGTACTAGAGAGTATCTTCCCGAGTGTTGTTCTCGATGACACTATAGCAGTTAGATGACCAATCAGTTTATCTATATAGGGCTTCAGAAGATGTCGATCTGTATACAAATGTTGTATTATGTGCTACCACTAGAAGGGGCACCAACATGGGTTACAAGGATGGCCAACATATGTGTGCTTGAGTACTACTTGTATTTCCTGCATGTATTACTCCCCGACCGTTGGTTTATGCACTTAATGAGAGATCTTTGTAGCTTTAAAAAGCCATAATACGTCTCTACCATGAAAAAAATTATTTCACAATTTTCTGCCAAGAAAAGTGCTATGATACCACTTGTAAGGTACCAAGTCTATTATATTAGCAAAAGAGAATTAATAAGAAAATAACACTGAGATAGCAACATAATACGAAGATACTGCAAAGATAACAATGAAACAACAAATTATATAAAACAACAACACCAAAATTATACTTTTATTGATAGGAAACAAGGCTCACTTGCCTCTTTTAGGGAACAACCTCCAATAGAGCAGATCTATTACAATAATTCTTCAAGACAAAACTTCTCATACCCTCTACTCCTATTTATACTAAATCTATCTATCCAAAAAAACAATTTGGAGGAAGATCCTTCTAGAAGTAAAAACTTCTATAAGGTATTCTTACATTTGATATATTCCCCTTATTAATATTAACCTTTATTACATGGAAATATATTATACTACCCACTTGAGGGTTAGGTAGGTTAGGTCCCTAACAATGCATAGCCATGTAGGTGGAAGCTCAACAACCTGTAATCGACAAATGAAAATCACGGAGCATTCTGTATCTTGAAATGTTCCAACACAGTCTTCTTTATTAATCCCTGGCTCCAGAAAACTCCAAGGAATTCATCAAACGTATATCCTCTGTACTGAGCCGGATGCCCTTCATCTACCATGGATGGTGCAGGAACAATAAAGGCATCCACTGAAGGATAGTAGAACGTGGGAATTGATATACGAGCAATGGACGCATTTGTCACTGCCCGATGCTCAACACTCCTCATTTTCCCATTGCTCACGACCTTTTTAATATTTTCAGATCACACAAAAATACAAAATTATGATAATTAAGACCATCTACAGGTTTTGCAAGGAATGAAAATTATATTATATCGGATCCAGATGTTTTTTACTAACCTGCAATTGATCTCCCAAGTTGACGACGAACGCATTAGCTACAGGTTCTACAGAAACCCACTTTCCCTTTTTTAGCACTTGCAGGCCGCTAACATCGCCTTGCATTAAAACAGTGATGCCGCTTGCGTCTGAATGGCCTGCTATACCAAGGGTAAGATCTGGATTTGGGCATGGAGGATAGTAATTTATAACCATCACTTGGTCGTGTTTTCCAAAAATTTTATCCAAGTAATCAGAGTCCAGCTCTAGAGCTTCTGAAATGGCTGCCAGCAGCCTTAAACATAGTGCTCTCATCTCCACAGAGTACTTGCCAGCGATCTTCCTGTAAAAATATAAAATAAAGCTTAAGCACAACAAGTTACAC
>SNQJ01S0078567.1:0-11499 GCA_010110895.2 Picea sitchensis
TAGTGTATTATACTGAGGTCCATGATTGTACTATGGTTGTGCATTATTGTATCGTGGTTGAGTTGGACATTATTGCATTGGTGCTCCAAACTATTGCGCATTATTATACTGTGGTTGTGCTTGAAATTGTTGCATGGGATTATACTATGGTTTTTATGTGTTGTTACACTACGGCTATTGTGCAGATTGTCCTATTATGTGTTTAGCCTACACCCTGTATGTATCTGTAATCCTTTCTTTCATCATCTCCAAGGTTCTACAATCCTTGTTGTCATGTCCAACTAACTTACAAAAATTATAAATTGTACTCTTTGGTACTATCTTATACTTATGCATCAAGGGGAAATGATAGGGATCATGCCCATGTGTCTTAGAAATATCACACCATGGTCCTTCTGAAGATAAAGGGTTTGGCATACCCACTTCAATATACTACATAAATAATGTACACTCATTCTTATGATGGCCTTTTTTCATGCACATTGTACACAAGACATCTTCCCTTTTCTCCTTACCTTTATTTTGATTCAACTGAAATGTTAATTTCTTCATATCTTGTCTTAGATCTTCCACAGTTGGATTTGTATGCTTGTACTGGTTTTCCTCTAACTGTAAGGTTGCTTGTAGAGCCTCAACCTAACTTTGGAATTTATGTTGCCTCAAAGGATACTTCAAGTGTGGTAATAAAGAGTTAACAAACAAATGTCTATGTTGCATATCAGTAATAGGGTACTTTAACTTACCTTTTATCCTCTTGAGCTTCTTGTCCACTTCCCATACTGATTCTCCTAGTTTATACTCAATCTCTATCATTTCATTCATAAACTAGTCCTCTGAACTTGGTTTCTAAAATTCATTTATTAATTGTCTTTTCACTTCTGCTACGGTTGTAGGCGCTCCAATTGGATTATTTGTTGTGAGACCCATGTACAAGTCTAATGCATCATCTCTGAATGTGATTTCCAACTGCACAACATTTATATCTTCATATGTAATCTTCTTTGTTTTGCTATCTTCTCACAGATAAATAAAAAAATTTATGGGTTATCTGACTCGTCCCCTCGAAATTCTGGTAACCTAATAGTTGAATCTTGTCTTGTCATTGTAAATTTTGTTGTATTACCACCTCTACATGGTGTAGATACATGGCTGCTAGTTGTTGAACTTACACTTCTTCTTGAGATTCTACTAGACCCACGTCCTGTAAAAATCCTTCTACCACTAATCACTTGTTGGTTAACCAGTTTTTCTTCTTAAGATGTCTTAGTCACACATGGGGTTGTGGGTTCCACACTAATTCAGATATGGAATGGAGAGATTTCTTCTGCGTCAAACCCATGACCTCTGGGTTTCCTCTCATATGTGGCGTGCAATATATCCTCAATATTCCCCATGGCATGGAGATCCTCTACCTCTTCCTCATCGTTGTCCAAGTCCTCTCACTTGGCTACTACCCTCTTCTTGCTATTCATATTATATTGGTATAGTCATGCGTTGCACGCCACACCTGTGTTCTTTATGATTTACCTGGTCTGTTCATCTTCCATCGTGATGGGTTCCATTGCTTCCTTCTTTTGGCTACTCTTCAGAGCCTTCTGTATCTCTCAAATCTTCCTTAGTGCTTCCTGTTAGGATATTTAGACACTTAGGAGTTAGTTAATATCTACTTGGTCTAATGTGTCGTTAGGCGAAAGTGTGTTTCTTAGTGTGTTTCTTTAGTATACATTAGTATGCATTTGTAGTTAGGAAATCCTATGGTCAGGATATGTTTTCGATATAGAGTGATCTGATGGTTCATATTCTCCTCGATCTTAACGACCATTAATTTGTGTCTTAACACTCAATTAGTCCATGATCTCTATTTAAATATAATGGAGGGTCATTTACCGATGATCGATTGTGAGAAACTCTCTTGTAAAATCTCTCTATAATATTTTTCTTTTTCATTAATAAACTGCTCCAAGTGGTCACGTTGGTTGGTCGTAGATGTTTCCCCATAGGGGTTTTACCATGTCAAAACATTGATGTGTTGATCTTTGATCTGGTTGTGTGAGTGGTTATTGAAGGTGTTCATCCTCTGTTGGAATACCTACGCCTACTCACCTTCCTCCATATGAGTCATTTGAACCTGAACCAACACTAGCTCCATCTCCACCGCTTCCTAGATGGGTATGTTCAACACGAGAAGAAGTTGGTGATCTTGTCGATGATCCTTCATATCAACATCAGACACGTTCATAGTTCCAGTGAGCCTCTTCTATTTTGGCTCAAGTTTCAGAGACTCATGATCCAAAGACATTTGCAGAAGCTTCAGGTCATCCAGATTGGGATACGGCGATGAATGAAGAGTATCGTTCTTTAATGGAAAACGATACTTGGGATCTTGTACCTCTTCCAAAAGGAAGAAAACTTGTCAGATGTAAATGGGTCTACAGAAATAAGTATGCATCAAATTGAAGTGTTGAAAGACACAAGGCTCGGTTAGTTGCCAAAGGATTTTCCCAAGTTGAAGGAATTGACTATAATGAAACCTTTGCCCCTGTAGTCAAAATTAATTCCATATGCCTTGTTCTTGCCCTTGTTGCCTCACATAAATGGGAGTTCCATCATATTGATGTTGAATCCACCTTCTTGCATGGAGATTTCCAAGAAGAAATCTACATGGAACAACCTCCTAGCTATGTCTAGAATGACTCTAGCCGTGTTTGTCACCTTAAGAAATATCTTTATGGTATTAAGCAAGGTCCCTGAGCTTGGTATGCCAAAAATGGACAACTTTCTTATTGCCACTGGATTCTCTATATGCCATTCTTATCCTAATGTCTACACCAAGAAAGTAGGAAGCCATCTCATAATCCTTGTCCTTTATGTTGATGACCTTATCCTTACTGGTAGTGACTCAAAACTTTTAGACCATGTGAAAACCAACCTTAAGAAGAAATTTAAATGAGATACTTAGGCTTTTTGCACTATTTCCTTGTCCTCCAAGTTTTTCAAACCAATGAAGGAATCTTTCTTTCCCAATCTAAGTATGCTTGTGAACTTCTTCATCGCTTTCACATGGACGATTGTAAACCATCCCCTTCTCCTTTCCATTCTAGATTCAAGCTTGTTTCCACCTGTACTTCTCCCAAAGTTGATGCCACCTTGTACCATCAGTTAGTTGGTAGCCTCTTATACTTGACTCATACATGTCCTAATCTTTCCTTTGTTGTTGGTCTTGTTGCCCGATATATGAAAACACCTGATGAAAGCCATTGGAAARCAGCTAAAAGGATACTCTGTTATGTCTGTGGTACAGTTCAATTCAGGATACATTATAGTTCAAGAGGGCTCCTTTATTGGTTGGTTTCACTGATTCATATTGGGTCGGTGACCCTGATGATCGAAAATATAATGCAAGTTTTATTTTCAGCCTTGGTTCATGACCTGTCACTTGGGCCTGTAAGAAACAACAGGATATTGCAATTTATTCAAAAGAAGCAGAGTACCGAGCAATGGTAAATGAAAGTTAGGAAGTCTTATGGCTTTGACAAATTCTTTCAGAGTTTGGATTCCAGCAGCAATATCCGACCAACCTTTGGTGCGACAATCAGAGTGCCATCAATATCACCAAAGACCCAACTCAACATCAGCGCAGCAAACACATCGAGCTACACATGCACTTCATTAGAAAGATCATTCATGATAAAGTTATTGAAGTGTTGTTTTCCCTACAGAAGATCAAGTTGGAGATATTTTCACAAAGTCTCTTACAGAAGAGAAGTCTTCCAAACTTTGATCTATGTTAGGAGTTCAGGAAGTTGTCATCAAGGGGGGATAGGCTCTAATGCCTCCTTCCTTCTCCTATTGTGTCACTATTATAAATCCTTCAATCCTATCCCAAGTTATTCTTAAGGGGGAATGTTAGGATATTTAGACACTTAGGAGGTAGTTAAGATCTACTTGGTCTAATGTGTCATTAGGTAAAAGTGTGTTTCTTTAGTATGCATTTGTATTTAGGAAATCTGACGGTCATGATATGTTCCCAACATAGAGTGATTCGATGGTTCATATTCTCCTCGATCTCAACGTCCATTCATCTGTGGCTTAACACCCAATTGGTCCATGACCTCTATTTAAAGAGCATGAAGGGTCATTTGTTGATGATCGATTATGAGAAACTCTCTTATAAAATATCTATGTAATCTTTTTCTTTTGCATTAATAAACTGCTCCAAGTGGTTGTGTTGGTTGGGTTCGTGGATATTTCCTCATAGGGGTTTTACCACGTCAAAACAACGGTGTGTTTATCTTTGATCTGGTTGTGTGAGTGGTTATTGAAGTTGTTCGTCCTATGTTGGAATACATGTGTTGTCAAACACTTCCCCCAGCTCCCCCATACACGCAGAGTGATTTAGTTGTCTGATTCCATGGTCATCACGCCTTTATCATATAATAAGATCTTGATTGATGTGTAAAGAGACATGATGTACCTCCCTATAGGTCCCTTCAAGAAATCCTTCTCTGCAGCAGTATATGACTTCGCTATGTCGACTGCAAATTCAGTAATAAATCTCGTAGTAATACTATCTAACCAAAAATATATTGTGCGTGTGAATTTATTATTAACCCTTTCCAATTGTGCAATATTCTCAGGAATCCACTCTACTGGCCTAATCTGATTAGTTGGATAGGTATCCTTCAACCTCAATAAGAACTCCTCTAATAACTCTGGAAAATAACATAAATATGCCTCATGCAAATCAGTAAACACATACCTTTGTAGATACTAGTGCAGTGTATATCTGGAACCCTTATTATCTTTATGTGTGAACTCTAGTTGTTTTGTCTCCAACGATCTTTCAATATCTTGTTTCGTAGGATTCCATGGCCTGAACATCCCTTTTTACCACTGCATTTTCTTCACCAAACCCCTTCCCGATTGTTATTATGAGTTCCAACTGGAAACGAAACCATTTGTTGGATGTTTGGGCTGACCCGAAAACGTTTCTATCTAAGTTCTCCAACAAAACCCTTTTCGCCATCGACCCTTCTGGTAAACCAGATGGCTACACCATGCACAGAGTGCACAGTGCAGTCTCACCAGAGATGGCTTATGGGTGACTGCAGGACGTAGATGTCTGCAGTCATGAAAGGGGTTGGGGATGTTCTTTTTACTTCTCTTTCTACTTTAACATACATCCTACCATAACTTTCACCATATCTACTACTTTATCCATTTAGTAACATATTTTCTGCATAATTACTCTAGTGCGTGTTGTAAATAAACCCATTCATTCATAATTGCAGAGACAACAAAAAGAATTCAAAACACATCACAACACGGGATTTTACCATGGTTCACCCCCCTAGGCTACGTCCACAAAGATCTTATGCTTTATTCATTCTTCATTAAAATAGTGTTTTGCACATTACATCATAGTTTAGTACTAGTGAGGTTGACTAGTGTCGCACTAAGATCCACAGCTTGCGACTTGACCCTCAATTACACTCTGAAATTGACTTCATCTAAGCTTCGCATCTCTCAACAATACTTATACTCCGACTTGGAATCAAAAATATTCTCAAGGTACTTCACTCATGCAAGAGTGATAATGAACTACTTCACCAAAAGACACCACAATGTACCTCATACATCTTCTATTTATACTACAAAATGGATAAAAACCCTTACATTATGACTTGAAAACCCTAATCCTAAGTGGACTCAACTTGTCCACATTCCAACTACCTTCCACATAGTTGGTCTTCATCCTTGCTTTGACTCTGCACTAATCTTCCTTATTTCCCAGCATGCTGCTTCCTTTTCCCTTCTGTCACGCTGCTTTTCCTTCTTTCCTAGCGTGCACTGCTTCCTTAGTTCCTTATGCCTTGTTTACTACACTAAACCCAAAAATTGACTACTCCAATAGTAGGACTTTTAAAGATTTAAGTAACAAACCTTTCCCCACCATACACCTCAGATCAAGATACACATTGGAAATCCAATTGGACAAGAGGATTTATGGTGAAAAAGATTCAACTCATTTGAGTGTAATGTCCCCCAACCCATGTGAGGTCCATTACGTGCGGAAAAAATCATAAAAAATATTTTTTTGCTAACTAATTAATTTCTCGTAGCTTCCAGCTACGAATTACAACCAAATTAATTGTTGTCTGATACCACTAATTAAATGAATCAACAACATGCTAAAATCATACCACGAATACAGTGAATCCACAAAAGAGGGTGGTCTCTCATTGTTCACTCACAACTTAGAAATCCCACAACCCACTGGTATTCTCCTACAGTTATCCTGATTTTCCACCAGCTCTCTTCCTTTCTACCTGCCCAACCCAAGGAATGTACCCCTTCACCGATCTCAATCGCTCGAAAATCCCTTTTGTTTATCAGAGTCTCTCTGGCAAAGGTAACCAAGAATATCTATGTTGGGAAACTCAAGGGAACTCACTACCAGGAAAACTACCAGCAAACAACAACAAACACTTGTTGTTACAGTGCAACTCACATAGGAGTTCACTCTTTAGGCCTAACAACCCGTTTCTTCATTATTTAGCTCCAAAATGCTCCAAAAACACTCCTTCGTTCTCTAGAATTTTCCCTCCATGGATGCTCCATATCCAATCTATGTTTTTGTCTCTCCTCTTATTGTTCATGCAAAAACATTGATTGTCTAAAACTATTGTAACTACCCATATGAATTTCCTCTCGTTTGGTTGCCTTTCTTGACCCACACACTTCCCCAAGTTGATTGTACTTAGCCCCTATGCTCCCAATAACTATGGGATGTGACTTCTCGCACCCACCCTCTTACATGCATTCAATGATTGGCTTTGGGAACACTCAATTAGAAATTACAAGGTTTACACAATGTTAATAAAATTCAGGAATGTGGGTGGAATTAATAAACATGGGTATATCCTTGTAATGTACCCAACCACCCACAGGTCGAGCACGCTATTTCAAGCCCGCTTCTGGGCTAATTTTGAATTCTGATCAAATTTTAATGAATAAATATGCATGAAATATTCACATGCATAGATCAAGATTCAAGCTACAATATAAAAGAAATGAACCACATGGTGTGCACAACAATAACCAGCAAGCATGCATACTATGGATATGAATTCATAGATAAATAAATAAACAACAGAAATAAATATGCATGTAAAGGAAATCATAATAGAGAGCACTTATCTTTAATGAAATGAATCACCAACTGGCTGCAGACCAAGGACACTCCACCCAACCATAGACAATGTTTTTCCAAGTCTCAACAGTAATGTCATCCCTGAACCAGGGCTATGAATCCATAAGGATGGTTCCAGAGTGTCACTCGGCATCCCAAACCAGTCAGCACTCAAGATCTCATAGGATTTTTAGAACCYACAGGAATCCAAAGTACACCAACTCTCTTCTACCTAACCTGCACAACCYAAGAGAATGGACCCCCTTCTCTGCCACGCAGTCCCTCAAGTTGTCCATCTCCTTCCATGGMTCCAGTGCATCTGGTTAAGAATMTCCATGTTGGGACTCTCTGGATTCACAGYTGTGAGAAAAACTGAACAYGGGCCAAAGCATCTCAGACATACAGGCATTAATTCATGGATGGAATACACCAGCAGTCTTTACAGCCAACAAAACCATGGCTCCTCTCCAACAATTCGTTTTCTTTTCCCAAGCCAAAACAAGAATGAGGAAAGACAAGCGGGTGAAAGAATGAGTGGAGAGAGAATAGAATGAAATGTGTGAACAATGAACAATGAACAATGAGTGAGTGAGTGAATGAGTGAAGAAGAAGCAGCCTCCAAACAACCCGCAAGATGAGTTTATATCTTTACTTGCAAATCAAGAACCACATGGCCCTCCCCAAGAAGCTCATGTAACCAATCCTCTCAATTAAACAATTATGGGTAGATAAAATATAAAATAAATACTTAGCCCCTCAATCCCTCTCTCTTGTGGAATCATATCCCCCTATAACTCTTGTCATTGTCCAGCTAGCAGCCAGTGATGTATTTATTATTAATAATGATCAAAACATTACATTTCCTAGGAACACTAACCTCTTTTAATAGTTTGGGCACTATGGTCTTTCATAGATTAACAAAATAAATTATTTAATACAGGGCTCAAAAACCCAAATTATTACATCCCCTCCCCCTTATTTTGGCACTGTCCTCAATGCATATACAAAACAGAAAACAAAATTTCAAAATTAATTCAAAAAGTTGTGGGTACTCTGCTCGCATGGCATCTTCATGCTCCCAAGTAGCATATTCAGGACCATAGCAAGTCCACTGGACTTTTACCAATTCTATAACTCGATTTCGGAGCATTTTGACTTTTTTGTCCAATATTCGCATTGGTTGGACCTAAAAGTCTCCCTCTATCTCTACCTGAATCAGATACCAATCAATAACATGGTTAGGATCATGTACATATTTTTTAGTAAAGAGACATGAAATACATTATGCACATTCATGGAAGCAGACAATGCAAGCATGTATGCAATTGGTCCTATTATGTCCAATATCTCAAATAGACCAGAGAATCGGGCTGCTAGCTTTGTACAACTACCCAACTCCAAAGAGCTCTTCTTGGGCTTCACTTTTAAAAGCACATGCTCCCCCACTTTAAATTCTCTAGCTTTCTTGTTCTTATTTGCATAAATTTTCTGTCTATCTTGAGTTGCCTTTTAATTCTGCTTAATTCTAACCATCTGGTCTTCCATATCCTTGAGCAATTATGGCCCAAGTACCACTCTATATGTTGGGTTGTCCCAACTCATAGGAGTATTGCATTTCCTACCATACAAAGCTTCAAATGGGCTCATTTTCAATGAAGCTTAATACCCATTATTATAGGCAAACTCAACTACGTGTAAGTAATCCTCCCACTTAGATGGATTATCCATCCCATACATTCTCAACATGTCTTCAATTACTTGGTTGACTCTCTCTGTCTGCCCATGTAACTGTGGATGGTATGATGTGCTAAAGTTCAGATTTGTACCAAATTATTTAAACAATCCCCTCCTGAAATTTGAAGTAAATTTTGTGTCTTTGTCTGAGAAAATTACCTTAGGTATCCCATGCAACCTAGCAATCTCCCTCATGTAAATTTTTGAAATATTAGTTGTTGTATGAGTCATTTTTACAAGAACAAAATGAGCAGCCTTTGTCAATTTATCAACCACTACCATAATTGAATCATGTTTTCTTATTGTTCTAGGCAATTTAGTTATAAAATCAATGGTTACCACTTCCCATTTCTTCTCTGGAATTGGTAATGGTTGTAGCAAACCCATTGGGTGCCTATGCTCAGCCTTCACTCTCTGGCATTCCATACGTATGGAAATGTAATCAAAGACATATTTTTTCATTCCTGGCCAAAAGAAATGGTTTCTTACTGTTGCAAATTTTTTCTGGTAACCGGGATGTCTGGCATATGGAACATTATGCATTTCTTTTAATACCAAATTCCTAAGTTCTTCAAAACTATGAACATAAATTCTATTTTTATGCATAAGTAATCCATATTCCTTCATCTCATATTCTTTAATTTTATGTTGTACATTTTCTTGTTGTAAGCTTTCTTTTAATTGTAGGTAATGTTGATTTGTGACAACAACATCTAAAATTATTCTCTTAGAATTTGACTGATGCATACTAACAGTTGTAGCATGCATGAGATGTACTCTTCTACTAAGTGCATCAACAACTTTATTTTCTTTTCCTTTGATATGCTTGATGTCAAAATCATATTCACTTAAAAATTCCAGCCATCTCATTTTCTTGGCATTCAAATTTGGTTGTTCAAAAAGATATTTCAAACCACTATGGTCGGTTCTTAATTCAAACCTCTTCCCCATGAGATAATTCCTCCACATCTTCAAAGCGTGAACAATGGAAGCAAGTTCCAAGTCATGTGTGGAATAGTTCCTCTCATGCTCTTTAAGCTTTATGGACTCATAACCAATGACATGTCCATTTTGAGTGAGGACTCCATCAAGTCCTTCCTTGCATGCATCTGTACATACCACAAAACTTTCATTTGGGTCAGCAATCTTTAAAATAGGTGCACTAGTAAGTAATTCTTTCAACAAATCAAAGTTCTCTTCACACTCAAATGTTCATTCAAATTTAAATCCCTTATTTTCCAAAGAAATGATGGGATGAGAAATCTTAGAGAACCCTGCTATAAATATTTTGTAGTAACCAACTAATACCATAAAAGATCTAACTTATGAAACATTCTTGGGTGTTGGACATATTTTAATGGCTTCAATCTTCTTTGGATCTACTTCTATACCTTGTTCTGAAATAATGTGTCCCAAGTAATGGATTTGTTCTTGGTAAAAAGAACACTTACTAAGCTTGGCATACAACTGATGTTCCCTCTGCACTTGCAATACCAATCTTAGGTGATGTCCATTCTCTACCTCTGACTTAGAATAAACAAGTATGTCATCCAAGAATACTATGACAAACTAGTCCAAATAATTTCTGAATATGTCATTCATTAAGCACATAAAGACAGTTGGTGCATTGGACAGTCCAAATGGAACCACTACAAATTCATAATGCCCATACCCAGTTCTAAAGGATGTCTTATGGATATCTTGTTTTTTGATTCTTACTTGATGGTATCCAGATCTCAAGTCTATCTTTGAAAATATATTTTCCCCTTTTAGTTGATCAATTAGGTCATCAATTCTGGGTGGAGCATACTTTTTCTTTACAGTGGATTTATTCAGCTGTCAAAATTCAATACATAGCCTCAAAGTTCCATCCTTCTTTTTGATAAAGAGTACTGGTGCTCCCCAAGGTGAAACACTTGGACGTATGTACCCTTTCTTCAACAATTCTTCCAACTTCATTTGTAATTCTCTTAATTCTGGTGTACTCATTCTGTAAGGCATTTTTGATATTGGGGCAATTTCTAGCACTAAATCAATAGAGAAATATATCTCCCTCTTTGGTGGCAACCCTGGTATTTCTTGGAATACATCTTCAAATTCTTGTAGTACCAAAAACTCTTCAAGGCTTGGCCCCTTTGTCTTTTCTAGCTCCTCCACATGGGATGCATACAATTGACATCATTTTCTGAAACATCTCTTCAGTTGTAAGGCTGAAATCTCCCTTATAGAGATTGTTGAAGAGAAATCCTCCTGCAGACAAGTGGATTATCTCAAGGTCCCTAACTCTTTAAGGCCAAGACAGAAAAGTGCTTAAGGTGGACACTGACTTTCCTTTTAGATCTAATTAAGTTGATGTACGAAAAGGAAGAAGAAAAGTATGTACCTTTTAATGGCGTTTGTCCTTGCAAAGTCCAAGTTGAGCTTCAATCCTAAGCTCCTCAATAGGTCCTGTAGAACAAACAAAGATACAACAAACTTCCTACTCTATTGAGATTAGCTCAAATATAGATCTATCTTATGAAGAAGACAAGTTCATATTCACAACAAACTTCAAAGGAAACAGGCCAAGCATG